>JAGDQP010014952.1:0-43898 GCA_022664845.1 Lepisma saccharinum | reverse complement strand
ATTCAATCCACCACTGGACAAGGTCTCTCAACTATGATCGCCACTGACTTTTATTCACAGTAGCTCCCCAATCGCATCACGATCCTGGGTGGGTACCGTTCCAGACCCTCCCGTTTTTAAAAAAAACTCTTGGCAGAGCCGGGAATCAAACCCGGGACCCCACGATCAGCAGTCACCGACGGTAACCACTAGACCAGCAGGACACACACACACACACAGACGTGGTATTTCAGGTGACGTTTTTGATGTATCGTGCCAGTGTTTCACCATACTGTTCAAGGTCTATTTCTTTTTTGGCCTTTTGATCATATTTTATGGACCCGCTTAGGTTTCTCCTCTTGGTTACTAACATTTTCTGTTTCCGGCAAGGCACTCCGCTCGGTTATAGGCTTTGGGAAGTTTTACTTATATCTGGTGATGGTTCATTGGCACAAATTGACATACAGTCATCCAGGTCAATGACTAAAACCTCCTGCTCGACCGTGTTTTCACTTAGTTACTGTGTCTGGTTTGAAACTTCTATCCCGGTGATCTCCAATGCGCCGTATTGAATGTTGACGTCTTCTTGGCGCATTCTCGTCTCTTCGCATTTGTCCTCATCT
Organism: Lepisma saccharinum; assembly: GCA_022664845.1. Classification (NCBI taxonomy): domain Eukaryota; kingdom Metazoa; phylum Arthropoda; class Insecta; order Zygentoma; family Lepismatidae; genus Lepisma; species Lepisma saccharinum. The sequence goes on along the minus strand of JAGDQP010014952.1, from coordinate 43,296 downwards.
ACTGTTGTGTGAGGGTTGATTTGTGGTAGAGCGTTCTCAACGGCCGATTCCGTAAAATTCTTGAGTTTGTCTCCGACCGCACTCACTTCTTTTTCCAACTTTTTTCTGTGCTCTTGGACGTTGTCATGCACTCTTTAGCGACATCATCCATGCGTGCGATTGGATTTTCTTGAAATATATTATTCTATTGTCTCCACGTTTCCTGCTCAGCGAGTTACAGTTTTAGTTTGTGGATGTCAGAAGCGAATTCAGGTTTCATCCCGTGTTACAATGCGTTCATAAAAATATTTCTTCATTTGATGCACACCGAGCAAAACATGTTGTACCATACACACTTCCTTCTGATTTACTTATTCAAAAAAGTCAGCACTCTCGCTACCCATCGCCTACTTAGCCTTAAATGGCTTCAAATGTAAAAGAATAATTGAAAAAACATTGACGGTTGAATTACTTATTTCCTTGGCTACTTTCGAAATCTTGCTTTCTGAACTCCACTACATACAGTTCTTCCACATGAGCCACTTGCAGAAGAACCTGCCCGTTGCTGACCAACGTGGAGTATTTTTATGCCACAGTAGGATACTCGTCTCAGCTGGCCTGCACAAAGACCATCAGTGACTTCAAGACCTTCTGGAATAAACTTAGCGTGCATGACGTCATGGTAGTTCCACCAGACACACTTGTAGCCTTGTGCTCAAAATATCAAAATTTTCGGAGCGCATTTGACATCTGGCTAGGGTCAGGCTATTGATTTGGCATGGCTGGGCAGCATCTCTCATCAGACGACACGAGACATCTTAAGAAATGATCTTCAGTGAACTTTCTATGCAGTTGACGAACGGATGAGTATCCTGGACAGCTGTCTCTGGCGCTGGGCAATTGTCAATTCATGTGGAACAACTCGACAGCTTCTGTTGACCTCCCCACACCTGCGAAGGAAACGATATATACGCTGAATTGAATCGTGCATTTCCAAAACGTTGTAAGTGCCAAAAAAAATGTTACAGAAGAAAGAAAGAAACACATGTCTATGGAAAGTTCTAGTTCATATATGGCTGCTTCTATTTAGTGTTTCCATCATTATGGTCAGCGGTAGGCAGACGATGTGCTGTGCCACTGTGAAACATGGCATCGAAAATAAAATGTGTTTTCCAAACAATCGCATTTACATGCATGATTCAATTATAAAGTTAGAAGATTCGCAACCACTTTAGCAGTGCTAGTTGCAGGATTAACCTCCAATGTTTGCTATAGAGGTCTGCAGTCACTGTTTTTGATCTGCCACTTCAAAGTTGCTAGTTATGAATTTGGCGAGCAATTTTGTGGTGATTATGTGATTCACTGCACCTTCCTCTTTGGCCTCACAGATTTTGAGTTGCTTCGACTTCATGGTGATCAAGATGAAACGCAAAGAACAGGAGTTCACGTATCAGTTGACTTTATTTGTTCATTTGAGCGACAACTGCAAGGCAGAAAAAAATAATTTACTGGAATTCCTGGTAATCAGAATTTCCGTATATTAATTTTGGAAATCTGAGACAGAGAGAGAGAGATAGACTGCATCAATATTTATGGATCATCCTGTGTTACAGCGTTAGCAATATGAGTCTCAGGATTTTTATAAAATTATATCTATTTGTAGATACTTTCAAATATGCATATTTAAAGTTTTGTCTCTTCATCACACAAGAAAATTCACACGAGTCTTTGTACATTCTTCATAATTTATGAGATAACAGACAGACTGGTTGATGTACTGTATTGCTTCTTCAAAATAGCGTTAGGAAAACACACAAAAATATTCCTCTCTTAATTATACGTAGACAGATAGCTATTAGATTCTCGTTTATGTTGAACATTTCAATGCATTTAAATTCTTGCTTTTATTTCCAAAGCTAGTATTAAGGCTTCTTTTAAAAACAATTTATGGACACATTGTTTTCAATGGTACATTTATTGAATTTAGATTAAATTCAAACGGATTTGTTTTGTTCTAATGAATACGACATCCAAATGGTGTTTACAAAACCAAACATTAATTCCTTGTAGACTTAAAAGCAGGAGTAGTACTAGAACTGGAAGAAGAAGCGGGCGATATACAGATAAAAGTGATTACACCTAGTTTGCTACAATCATTAAAGGCAAGTAAACTGTCTCGCTTGGAGATAATAGCCTAGTATAGTCACCTAGTGCCTTGCAATTTGTCTGTAAAAGCTGTTGTTATTTAAGCTGCTGGAAATTATAGTGAAAAGCAAAACGCAGCACCAACGTTCTCTCTGCGATATTGCTACGGCTAATTTGTATTGTACCTCTTCTTCTTCTTTATCTTTTTTTTTCTGGTAATTCATGATTCTCCTGCTTTTATACCTCTTTCTCTTTGCCTTTGTCGTGTCCATAATTTATTGGGCTACCCCTCATGCTTTCTAATTACACGTGAGGCTTGATTACCAAGACTAATAGCGACGATTTAACAAGTCAGTCCGTTTATGGCGATGGGTGCGTTCAACAGCAGCCTTCTCTCATCCCCTGTACTCACCGTAGCTTCCTCCCTCTCTCCCTTCCTCCTTTACCATTTGGTTTTGGTACTTCGCACAAGAGGAGAAAGACGAACTACCGTAAAGCCTTAATTGGCTGCATTAATATTATACTCATTGATACGCTGAGTGGAGGCGATGGAGCTGCGTCGAGTCCCCAGTTCTAAACCCCCTCTCCAGCATGCACTATTACTCTACTCAGAGTACGGTTTCTGTGGTCCAAAACGTAAAATGGACCAAGGTAAATACACTGTACTAAAACACCATGTTTCTTTTGCCTCTCATATTTAAAAAAAGACCTCTTTTTATTTGAAACGTACAGAGCTGATGCGGTAGAAGGGAGTAAAATGTAAAGAGATGGGTCAACTCAACAGAAGGCTGGCTAGGTTCTATCGTCGTTTGGTTACCTTTTCAGAGAGAGAGAGTGAGTGAGAGAAAGAGAGAAAGGGAAATGGAGGAAAGAGAGTATCTATGATTATTTGGTACCACCCTAGTAACGGCCCACAAATGCTTTTGAAATTCCACCTCAGTATTTTGGACCCTGTGTCGCTTGCTTATCCGAGAGAGGCCATTGAAATTCATAAAGCCGAATTGGTCTCATTAATTGGTATTGCGAAAGCAAAGATAAATTGATAGCCCCTCCCTCCCGCCTATCCTCTTTCCCGAAACGCACATAATAGAGCGGTTTAGAGAGAGAGACTGAAAAACACACACACACACATACACACACATAATAGAGGTAATAATAAGCCACTTGTTACGGTAGACTACGTTTATATAATTATCATCGGTATCGTCATTGGTTAAAAGGGGTGAGTACATGTTCTTCTTTTCGATTTCGAATCGTTTGAATTGATAATTGTAACGAGCTTCTCTTTTGCCGTTTTTACATTCTATAATGAATGTACGAAATTAGGTTGTAATTATATACGAGGAATGTCCAATAGTGTCATTAATTAGCACCTGTTTTATTAACAATGTTTGACCGAGTGTCCTGGATCAGCGGAAGCGTATTGTGTTTGATTAACACTTAGGAGAGCTTGGCTTCAAACCCTGGTATATGCTATCTTAACTGAGTTTTTTTCTCATTAACACCAAGGAAATACCGAAACTATATCTCAACTACCTTTTGTCCGTCGGTGACTCAATGGCAAAGCGCTCATTTCTGGTGCTTGGAAACGTCGGTTTGATCCCTGCTCGTGCAATGTGGGTTTTATGGTAGACAAACACCGTGTGCGTGAGTTCTATCGGAGATCTACTCTTTCCTCGCACATTCTTTATTCAACAAATTCTTCCATCATCTTCCATACAGCTTGAGCCAAAGTTGCCTTAAGGCCTTAAATATTAGATTAATAATTATATAGACACCACAAATATAACTTCCAACTCCAGTGGGTGTAAGATCCGCAATATTTAAAGATTAAGAGCCGCAATATTTAAAGCAATAACTGGAGATTACTGCAAAATATCGTAATTTAACTACATATCATGAAGACCAGATAGAGTGATGAAGAAGGGTCATTTCAGCGGCGAGTGTCATCGCAAATTGGTCTGTGCATTCGCTCTTTGTCTCAAGTTTAAATTCAAATCTGGGTCATGTCTCACGGTAATAGCAGGTCTCGTGCTTAGAAATTACGTATCCGACTAGGACAAATAAATAATTTTAGGAAAAATTATTCTTTCTGGCCAGTCACACTTGTAAGTATGTGAGGAGATGATAATGTTAGTTAGTACCTCCACATAGATGGCGGCGATAACAAACCGTTTAACTTTTGCGCTACGTTTACGTAGTTGCGAATTGTGCGCTGAAGCACATATTTGTGTGTAGTGTTTCACAGCCTTTAGTTGGCGTGGAACGTTAGTCACGAGAACACAAAGCGTTTGTCTGCAAACATTTTAAACCACAATTCCGCTTCCGTAACCCAGCGTGTGTCTAGATGATAGTTTGGAATGGAAAGGATTGGAAAAACTCCATGTCAAACCATATTGAATTGGTTTATAGAGTTCAGGACTACATTTGCCAACAAGAAACCGGGACGTCCTTAAACAGTACGAACGCCAGAAAGGGTTCAATGAGTGAGATTATTATTTGGGGGTAATCCTTTGAGGATCCTGTTTCTCGTCACTCAATCAACCTTCACTTAACCCCTAGTACTATTTGACGCATCTTAGACGAGAATTTGAAACAACGTCTCTTAAATTCAGACGACACAACAATTTCTTCCTGTGATTTAACCCAATCCGAAATGTTCTCCCCAAATCATGCTTGGCTGTAATAGCGAAAACGTTCCTCTTAGAAACGTTTTTCACAGCAAAGGCTCGTGTCTTTGCAACCAACACTCTATGGGGACTAAATACTGTAAATCACTCTACACACCAGTATGCTTTCAGCGTGTCATAAGAACTAAATTAGCGTACTGTAAAATTTGAATTGTCTAGTTGTTGTTGCCCACACGAGAAAAGAAGCCCGGTAGTGAGTATTCTTTTATCCAAGATTGGTTTCTCTAAATAAAGTAAGGAGAACAATACTGTGCTCCATTTGATGCATGAAGAACACGTCACTAACCAGTACTATAGTGGCAAAGGTTTTGTCAACACATCAGCAGGAGAGGTGCGGTCCAATTCAAAACTAGTTCAACAGACAATATTAACAAAATATTTTCCACTATTTTCTTGCCTATCCCACAACTGAATTGCATTGAATTTTATTTTAAGACCTTTAGAGTCAGTTCTACAACCGACCACTAAACTTCTAGTCAGCGCTAAGTTGAGGCCAAGCCTGATTTTGGCCAATAAGGGTACGCAAAATGAGAGTGGGCCTAAACTTAGTGCTGACTTGAAGTTTAGCGGTCGATTGTCCTACAAGAAGCATACTCACGACTCTTATTAGAGTAGAGATTTCTTTCTTAGCGTCAACCATCCAGCAGACCCGAGACAAAGTACACGACACAAAGACATTGTGTTGTGTTATTTGAAAGGTTTCGATCGCGCGGAAACCTCATAAAGCTCGTAGTATTTATGTTACATAAGATGTTTCAGTATGTACCGAAATATTTAAATACGAGATAACTCTTTATTCTGAATTAACAAAATATTTTCATACAAAATTGATTCTAGAGAAGGAGTTTACATTTTATAAGGACACAAATACAAACTACAATTTAAAACAGAGTATAGGTGCATTCTCTAATTTTGTCCATACATTTGCATCGGAACTTCTTCCATGAAATTTTCAAATACTCTCTAGATCCTTCAGTTCCACAGTTGGTTTCGTGACATTATTTCAACCACTACAAAGACTCGGATATACTGAAGAACCCCAAACAACCATTCGGAAAAAGGAAACTACTATTTCCAGAAGAACGCTTCAAAAAAGTAAGCAATAGAATAGAGGATCTCAAAATGTATCTCGCGACAACCTGATGCGTCGCCATTGGCATTGTGCGATGGCATGGATGTCCTGCGCCTGCTGGTTGGGCGATTCTTGCAGATGAGGAAACTTTCGAATCATATTTATATTCTTACCCAGGAACACCTTTCTTATGTAAATATAGTATAATTAGATTAATGTTCATTACTGCACTTAAAAGGTAAATGCTTAAGTCGCTTGATAGACTATAGTGTAAATATGTTTCCTAACTGATTTTCGGTTGCAGTTTAGTTTGATAATGATCACTCTTTCCGCAATTGCGTCGTTCAATTTCTACGCCATTTTAACATTTTCAAACCAAATGTGCATGAAATGAAGGAAATTTGCAGACCAGTATATGTTATTTTACTGTTAATCACCGATTGTTGTATGCTTTTGTTTTTACCTCATTACAAATGTGACCGTACGTGCAGAATATGTAATGCTTTGTACAATATCAGCCCGTTTTCAAACAAGAAAATAGAAAGAAAATATCGACACAATTTTGAATTTCGAATTTTAACGGCAGCTGGAAACCCTGAGGCTGTTCGGAGACTAATTAAACCTCCTGGGATTGATTAACTACTTCAATATTGGTAACATATGTAAAATTCAGTCTTTATCAAGTACAATACAAGTAATGAAATACTAATAGCGATAGCAATACGACAATCACCGGATTCACAGAAATGTTCAGAAGATGAGAATCTCCAAAAATGATACATCCAACAATCTTATGTTCTTTATCGTAATCTATTAACAGTAGGCTTCAGTTTATAATTTGTAATCCACTTCAAAGTAGGCAATCATAATCAGGGGAGTTCATTACTCTCCGACCAGCGTCAAAGTTTTAAGCTGTTACTAAACTTTGAAAATTCAAAATATGTTTGAACATGTTCATATTTCATCCTAATCCCCTATCCCCAGACGCGATCTGAAAATGTTAAATGGGTGTAGCGCCTAAACTACGCAATTACTAGCGGCTTACCTTGTCAGTGTTATGCTTATTATGTCAATGTATTTTGTAGTACAACAATACAAGTTGAATTATTTGTATTATTACTATTTCTGAACATATGCTTTGATATGATGGCTAAGTTTCTAAGGGAGATTTTCCACGACAAAAATGAAGTGAACGGTCCGAAAATTTGAGGACCCTTCCATTAGACTATTATATGACAATAGGTATCAAAATGTGACATGGACTGCTACTAGGCAACAGTCCGACGAACCCGAGCTATAGGTGTTAGTAATCTAGGCTTCTGCAAGTCAGTCTCTTAGTCATAATCTAACATACGATGTTGAGCAGTGTCCAGCCAGCTACAGTGTTATTGTCATCACGCATTTGTACCGTTGTGCGATTTTATTATCGACTTGAAATTAAAATCCCGTATTGGGACAGGCGTATCGTAGTACTCTTACCACCATACAAATAATTTTATTTGATCGAAATTAGAGCGATGAGTGAACGTGAAACTGCTTGACACTGAAACAATCTGTCATAAAGCCCTTTAACGTGCTTTATGAAACCTTTATCAACGAAACTATGGCCAGAACTCAGTGCTTTTGAAGGATCTTACAATTCAAGAAGGATAAAACATTGGTAGAGGGATCTAGCGTTCTTGCTCTAGGCATTACGACCGCTGGCCCAGAATAATCACTGTAGATACATCATTTATCGTCGAGTGTTATTCTCGGCCTCAACAGATAAATGCAAGGAGCATTTTCAGATGAGGATCTAGCCTCAGCCCCCATTTGTTTCCTTCTCTTATGACTTAATAAAGTGTAAGACTAGCTCCAAGGCGCTGTAAAAGCCAAAAACTTGAGGTTTTGAAGGTTGTAAGTCGGTAATGAACGACTAGTAACTAGGATTACCGTATACCAGTACAACCTCCGATAATCTGCACTTATATTTTATACAAATTGGCGAATCGACATGGAGAAAGCTGCTAACATCCTAGTTGCTATTTCATTTTGAGAAGATCAAACGATACTCAGGGACGGTGTCAATATATCCCTCACTGCCAAGTTTGCCCTCTTCCTCTTATCTTGAATCTTGACCAGATGGAGCATAGGAGATTAACATCTCGCATGATATTACTCAACAGACCAATGACGATCGATCTTTAGGGTCAACTTGCTAGATTTAAGCCATTGTGACTTGTTTCCTTCCTAGAATGATATACTGTATGTACAAGCTGAAAAAGGTCTGCGTTTTGACATGTTTTGAAGGGGTTCTAGGATGAGTTACTTGACGCACTTCAACTAAACGGCTTTTAGGTGACGATAGAAGCATGGCGGAGAAGGCAGATTCAATGTATAAGCAAGCGGAATGGAGTTGATTTAAATTAAGTAAGATGCTATTGAGATGAGCGAGATAATTATTTTAAAGATCGGCTCTGATACCACGTTTCATCTTATAACGTCTGCAATGTGGCAAAAGCCTCAGATACCAAATTTGGCATAGTGATGGCATTTCTTAAGTAAATGGTTTTAGGCTATGAAAATTAGAGATTACTTGTTGAATGTACATTAAAGAAAATGTGTAACTCTGGTAACCATAATCCATAGTTTACAGTATTGACGCCAAAGATCTCCGAAGAGGTGACAGCCACAGGCGTCAAATTTGACATAGTGATTACCTCATAATTAGATGTTTTCTTGCCATAGAACTCGTAGGTCAAACGTTGGATGTGGACTCAAATAATATTCGAAACAGAGGTCACTGTTGAATTTGAATTCTTGTCATTTTGCTGTTGTTGAACATATTGAAGCTCAAATCACGTGGCAGGAAGTTTTAACATAAACTAACTTTCGGTGATATCATTGTATCACTAAGACAACCATGATTAAAACTCGCACATCTTAAAATTATGATCGACACTCTGGAAGCTTTCCAAGGGTAGTCCTGTTAGTAAACTAATATTTCTTACAAGCATAAAAAATGTAAAGTCCTTAACAATTGAAGGCCACAAAAAAGAACGTACTTTGTCCATTTTGGGCCAAAATGAGATAAGAATGCCATTTGTGTCCTCTTTGAAGGATCTCTCTAAGAAACTCTCATGCATGAACGGAATAATCCGTCTACTACAAGCAAATCCTAATTTGATGTTCACGGATAAGCAGTGCTGATTATAGGCATGTAAAACGCTTCTCTATAAAGTAAAGAAAATTGACAAAAGTATGTTTGTTTTCTGCGGTTTTTAATTATTTTAACTTCTATCAACTATCTCCAATGTACCTCTTCACTCTTGTACTTTTAAATTACAACCTTGAATTGATTTCCAAACTTCTGCGAGTTTAGACATTTAATCTTTATTTATATATGTCGCAATAGGTAGTCATTTCTAAAAGTTGTGCGGTATTAGAAACTTAACATTTATTTATATGCGTGATAATACGGAGTCATTTAACAGTGATGATATATTTTACCCAATGACAAGAAAATGCAACATATTTGTTACATTATGACAACTATCTTTGCTTCCGTGGCGTTCAAACCCTAATGCCAACACCCTTGCATCTTTACAAGAGGAAGACTCCTTGTTTCACGATGCTTGGTACTATATCCATAGGTTGGAAATATATGTGAGCGCAGTAGCAGTGATCTCTATTTCTTTCCCTCTCTCTGTCTCTCTGGCGGGGCTGATACATAATTCAACAGGCACCACAGCTGTCAGATTGTGAACGTGTTAAAATATCAAAAGCGGCTTAAGAATACAGCTGTTGAAACGAGTCTACATTCTAAACCTTGTATCTATGCATATTTGTTTATACAGAAATATGTTAATATAAGATCAATCATTTCGTAAGATATGGCATAAGAAATCTGAAAAGCATAGTATTAAAAATTACGAAACAAGGAATAAATTATGGTTATGATTAAGGTAACCAGACTATATTTATAACACAATACTAAACGGAAGACAGTATATATAATAACATAAATCAAGCCATATTTGATCCTCGACTGGATGAAGCCTCTCCCCGAACGGAGGAGTTGGTCTACTGCTCCCACTGTGACCAGACGGGTTGGGTGAGGAGAGCTGAAGCTCTCACTGTGATCGCCACTATCTTTTATTCGTTGCAGCTCTCCTGGGTGGGTACCGTTCCAGACCCACACGTCTTGAAAAAAATCCTTGGCAGCGCCAGGAATCGAACCCTGGCCCCCTCAATCCGTAGTCAGCATCCCTAACCACTAGACCAGCGAGGCGGTCCGTCCGAAGGGAGGAAAAAAAAAATTCCCCCTTCCTTTCTCCCACCAGAAGAAGGTCTGTCTCTGTCTCTCTGTCTCTCTGTCTCTGTCTATCTGTCAGCATATATATATATATATATATATATATATATATATATATATATATATAGGAGAATGCGGGGAGGAACGGGGTATTGGGGTAGAACGGGGTACCCCCTTAAAACGCTTGTAGGTGCTGCACCTTGTGGTAACTGCTAGAACTAGCTTCTTAGCACCTGTTGCACTGGGGAACGTCATTAGACATAGTGTTGAGTCATTGAGTTAAATAGGTTCTTCCATGAGGCTGGCTTTTGTGTGATTATTATAATTTCGAAGAAAATCTGCTTGGCGGTAAGTTGGACTGTATTAATGTTATTTGTTTGACACGTCGTCGCATGATAATTGTTTTATTCTATGTCACAAAAATCGAAAATTGACTTTTTGCTGGAAATATGCTCTATGTACCGTATATTTTCAATATCCAGTAAGAGTTCTGATCAATCCCTGCAGGAAATATGAAAACCAGAAAACTGTTTTATTCCATGTCGCCCAAAGTTACAGAAAAAAAATCATTCTGTTTTATTATAAGTTACTGCCCAATAAGCTGTCCGTGACTAGAGTGTTATTCTGTGTCATTGAACTTTGGCATTTGTGTAATTTTTGTTTTATTCTATGTCCTTGTCCAAAGAGATTCACCTACATGTCGCCTGCCACCAGCACATTTTACAGAAAATGGTTGTGAGAGGAACTGCTTTGAAATATTTTACTGAAAACTTGAGTGTGTGGAGCGCTAATAAGTGGTGTTTTTTTTGTTAATGTTTTTGTCAAACAAAGCGTGCCGTTTTAAGTGAAGTGCTTTTACAGATATAACGAGGAATATTACGTTTATTATTACGATAATGATATTTTCAAGTACTGTGACCAGAGAATGCGTTTCCTTCTGGATGGAGGGCGTTTAAAATGATGCTGATGATAATGAAATGGACTTAAGTGCCACTGTTAGGTTGGCCACACTCGATGACAGCTATGTGAACCCTGACTGTGTCCAAAGTAGTAGCAACCACGAAGATGACCAGTCTGCTGCACCTTCTAACAACAGCCAGATGTAGGCATCATACGTGCTTGTTTGAGAAAATCTGACCTTCCTTTCAAAATAGGTAGAACGTAAATATGTCTACACTAACGCAGTTTCTGAGAGAAGTGGTTTAAAGAGTCACTCTATCAGGCTTAAATGTGCGATCTTTTCCTCCCACCAAGACTGAGAAAAATTTGGTATTAGTATTTACAACTCAGTATTGAAATAATGACTTGCTTTGAAAACACCGTCAAATCAGACATGATGAAAACAATGGTCATGAAAGAGATTTGATCTTAAAGTCCCTCGTTAATTTGAAATAAAACTCAGCTGTGGAAATAACCATGGACCGTAAACCCCAATATCTGTTATGATCATCGCAAACAGTCCCAGAAATCTTCGGTGTTCTATGGAATATCTATAAAAGCAATTTCAAGTTTAATTTTAATTTAATTTTATTTAACTGGCATACCAGAGTTAGGAAAGTAAATTACGTCAAGGATTCCCATTCAGTGCAATGCAATTCAACATGTACGCAGATTTGTGGTGAAATCCCCATTGCTTTGTTTTGAGCAGGCACACTTTTTTATCCTGTTGGCATCTTCAACATTACTATTATTGCTATTTTGTTCTTCCTTACTATGAACATTTAGTTTTCAACACAGGACAAGACAGTGTTTCTTAGCTTCATTTTCTTTATACTGAACAGATGTCTTGCCAAAACACTCTGTCTTAGTGTCTTTGTAAAATAAAATAATAATGAAAAGATGATTTAAAAAAAAATAGTCCTATGGTGCCTGCGAATACTGACATGCATTTCCCTGCTTCTATCCATGAATATTTCATTCTAAAGGAAACCAAAGAACTTAAAATTCTGAATATTATGCGCACTTTGACAATACTTTTGTCAATACTGAAATACGTGACGTTTTTGTATGACAGAATAATTTTCAAAACCTTAGAAGATTCAACCTGCGTTTCCATAAAATTATTCTGTGTAAATTCTTTGTTTCTACAATTTATCTGCAACTAAATAGGTCAAGAGTTCTTCTTCTTAAGGAAATGATACTACAATGGATGTACCTTTATACTGTATCAGCAATGTTTTAGAATCCTGAACGGTTTTGCAACAGTCGAAGAAATAAACTTCTAATCGCTCTCCTGTAAAAAAAAGAGGGAACTTGACAGTTCTCACACGACGAAGTAGTTGGGGTAAATAACAGTAGTTTAAGCTAGCGTATATATTATGATAAATAGTTAGTAAGAAATATAACATATCATTGCATTGCATTTAGGTACCATAATAAAATCAGAACCCTTGGGGCAGAATGGGGTGGGGCGGAATGGGGTACTGTACCCATTCTCCATTCCTTTGAAGAAAACTGGAATCTGGCCCCCAAACCGTCCTGGTTTTACTTACGAAGACTTCTTGCCATCAGAAGTGACTGACGAAATGTCTACATCTCCACAACAACCATTGTCTTCAAAAAGACCGGAAACATTCAAAAGTGTTGAAGAAATTCCACATGAACAAAGTTCTCCAAGGCCACAATGCTCATGGATGCAAGACGATTTACCGCAAAACGTCATCCCTACCCAGAAAGGTTCCAACTTTAGTACTTTCTCTCTTGAAGCAATCTTACACATACCAAAAGTGCAGCAAGGGGGGGTCGAAGAGTTACCAGTAAAAGGAGGAAGAAAACGATTATAACAAATTCGTCTTACAAAAATGAACTTGAAATCAGTGTTAAAAGAAACAAGGACGTGAAGAATGCCAAGGAACGGAAAAAACAATTAGGCCTACTCCAAAAGCCAAGAAGCAAACCTAACATGAACAAAACTAGAAAGACACGAAAGATATCTTCGGAGAGTCCAGGTCAAGTGAGGATGTTCAAGAAGATACTGCTTGTCTCTAGTGTGGAGATTTCTACTCTCGTTCAACGGAGAGCTGGATATCGTATGTTTTGTGTAGAAAGTGGTTACACAATTCATGTGCTGGCATAGATAGTGACGATGATGAAGCAGTACTTATGTGTGAATTATAAACATCACAAATGGGTCGTTTTTCAAGTTACGCCATTGTACCCCGTCCGCACCAGAGTAAGACATTTTGCATTCTTCCTTATTCTTTTTTTTATATATATAAAAGAACGTACATTTATTAATCTTGGAGGAAGTTGTTCAGTGTGTAATTGTTAATAAAGATTTGAAAAACAAATTTAACATATTGTTTCAGTTTAAACTTTAATATTGTGAATTCTATTAATATTTTAAATTAAGTACCCCATTGTTCCCCTATATATATTAATCAGTTATGTACAATTATGTGCGTATAAGAGCGGGTAGTAACGTTAATTTGAAGGAGAAATTGGTTTTCTGCAGGGTTTTCTAGCGTAGTCCATTTACGCTAGACTTCCGAGTTCCCTATTCGGATTTTGATGCAATTTTGACACCTAAAAGTGATGGTTGTATTTGGAAACCAAGAGAAATCCTGAATTTTCATCCGTATCTAGGGACAACTAGATAATTGGAATATTATGGGATTTTCCTAGCTCAAAGTAAGTGTGAAGTCGCTTAACATATCAGGAAGCAGAACTGAGTTTTACAATACAAGATTGTATATAATAGAAATATATTTGTACATACCTTGCAATGTACCTTCACGAAACAATTGCAATTAGCTCTCAATTGTCAATGTTTCCCCAACGAAAAATAGACCAAGAATACATACACGTTTCTTTTACACCATATCATGCCATAAATTTACGCGTATCTGTTTAGATCCTTAGATCTGTTTAATGTGGGTTATCAGATGATTTGTATACCCTATTCTAGTTATTAGCTTCACCATTAATATAAACATTGGCTTCTTCACTGTGAAAAATTATTGAATCAAAGAAAAATTCATGTTACCATATTTCGAGATTGGCAGAACTCAACTCATTGTTTGGGGTTAACTTCATTCATGCTACTAAAGTTGACATTTATAGGAATATCACTTCTGACTAAGCAAAATTCGAACGATTGACTGCTTTGCTGACAACGAACAGTCTTGCTAATCGATGTGTGCTACGGCGACTTTGCAAATTATTCCAATATTGCAGTGTTTGTTTCTTCATCGGTGGTAGTTGTGGTTTATCCAGATCGTGTTCTGTTGGAAAGTGATCCAGCGTTTCAGAACATATGCACCAATTGTGTATCTGATGCAAGAAACATAGGTTTTTTATACGGGTATTGTTGATTAAAATGATTCGCAATGTCTCTCAAATATTAGGATGATCTTAAATTGTTCACCAGTATCCTCACGCGTTAGAGCAAGCCAGACTTTTTCACGCCTGGCAAAAGGACACATTGGATAGAAATGCTCACAAGTAAACGCTAAATTAGAAACAAGTACCGTGTGGCACTTCCCGTAAAAGATTAATCTAATTTTATGTATTACCCTTCCCTATTTTAAAATTTCAAGTTGAATTAAAAATAGGAACTATCAAGTTGGCAGCCGGTCGTTTGGCAGAAATAAAGATGATGGTTCTAAGGAATAATGATTTCCATTACATCTAATGTTTGCATTGCCTAACTCAGTTCTACTTTATTAAGGATGTTCTGAGCGACTTTGCACTTAAGTTAGTCTAGGAAAATCTTATATATTTGGTTTTAAATTGTCTAGTTGTCCCTGCTTATGATAGAGATTCTTACGGTTTAACCTTGTTTCCTAGTGCGTCCATCGATGTCAGTGATAAAAGATACATCAAAACCAAAGCGGAAACTCAACACATTTAGCTTAGTGGATTTCTTTATTGTGAACTAAAATGAAGCTTACTAGTAACGATTTATTTCTGTGTTGAAGAATGTAATTGTTTATGTGTGTATTTGTCCATTTTATTGTTTGTAAATTTGGATTAGAATCAGAATCAATAGAAATATAATGAATTTAATTAATATTGGACGTTATTAGCAATGATGTATAAATGTTGATTTTTAGTAACTCCCTTTCCAAATTTTGCTTGTTCTCCTTTAGTTTAACTTTGTCAGTCTGTCTGTCTTCCTATAACACAAGTTGGCGTCTTGCCCAAGCGATTAAGAGAGAAAATGGCTTGAGATTTGGTTTCAAAGTCCTCGTGCTTCCAATCTAGTGAAGATACAACCTACCTTTATAGTATTTTTACACTAAATGCACTCGGTTTCTGTTGGACAATACCCATAAATGAGACTTGACAGCATGTCAGCTTGCAACAAGGTGTCATGCACTTGTTTTCGGCAAGTGGCACATGCTATTGTGTTGAACTTAATAAGGAAGCATAAAACAAACTTGCTGGAAAAACGTAAGTGGCATGTTTAAACAATATTGTTGCTGGTTGCTATAACTAACTTAATTCAAGCTTGTTGGAACAAGCAGTTAGGCGAGGAACCTTATCAAACTATAAATTTATTTGAATTTTGTTTCGTTGCACTTCCGCTGTCATCTCAGTGCACTGAATTCTCATCATTGCCAGGAGTGTCTCACCGTAAGCGAGTCTCGTCCAACTCGCACCGTTTACTGCAGGCATGTCTAGCGATATGATGAACTAAGTATTAAGAGAGCTTGTAAAGTGAGCTAGATTCCGTGCTGTAGTGACTACAGGATCAGATCGATGTGCCAATGTTTCTAGGTTTGATTACCACCCAGGGCAACATTTTAAAGGAAGTACATTATGTTTTTCTTTCTTGTTCTCTCAAGTCTATTTACAACCTTGTTTATTGTAAACTAGAGTGCTTGATCACCTTCTGTTATCCTGATTTGCTAAGCCTATGTTAACTTGTCTCACTTATCAAAGCAGCTTGATTCAGTTGTGAGTCAGGTGAAAATTGCTATGTGGGAGAGCAACAGAGAGAAACTGACTTCAGATTTGGACTCATCGACGCGGTTATTTGCTACCTCTCTAACTCTGCTACCATCTCTTCTGGTATTCCCGAACTGTTTCTAATGCAGGTTACCCTTTCAACCATATTAGGTGGAGAAACACTGACTTCACATTTTAGCTGAGCGTTCTTCGCCTTACTTTCTTACTACGTACACTTCGAAACGTTGCCCAGGAGTAGAAACAAACTGGTGTAAATTTAACACAAGGAAGTGTTTCAACACAAAGGGTCCGATGTTAATGGTTAACACAAGCGGTGTGTTACAATTATAACACAGAGACTGTGTTGAATAGTGTTAAATTCAGTACATTTTTTTGTTTACTAAGGCTAACCCAATACTTTATAAATGTTGGTTATGACGTAAAAGAAAAGGTTATTTCACAAGATCACGAATCAGCAAAAGTTGATTCTCTGATCCCACGACTTAACCAGTGCCTTCCATGATAGTTCTGTTATTGTGGGGCTATTGACTGGGGTTGAATTACTTGTTACCACTTGGAAAATTTGAAGTAATGTTTTATGAGCTTCTCTGTAAACAATATGAAGTTTTAGTGAGTTATCTACAACATACATTATTAATATTTACAATGCTTGTACCTTTAGTACGCTGTTTTCAGTATTTGCTGGTTGATTTTACTTACTACCTAATTCAAAGCTGAAAGTGTTTAATAAACTATTGCATTAGTTACACCCGAAGGTAGCCGAATGCCTCCGAATTAAGAAAGACCATCCACCTTCATGCAGATGATACAACTGAACGTCTCTTTTGGTTATTCCTCATCACCTTTCAGGAAGCATTGAGCCCAAAAGCAACTTAAAATGTCACTAATGTAACACAAGGATTAGACAAGCGTATTTCTGCCCTGTAAATTGCTGACATATAATACTTCTTTTTCTTATAATTTTATTTAGTTATAAGCATTAGAAAGTTTTTTTTTTTTGAAGCTCAAAACAACACAATGTTGTATTGCTATAATAATGCAAGAGCTTAGTTGATTTCAATGGTAGATATTTACTCATGTACCGATGTTATGTTATAGTGTGACACGAGTCGGTAAACATAGAGAAAAGCAGATAGATTACCACTGGGATTTTTCGTGCTGTATAGTTATCAAATTGTAAATTAAGTATTAAGACTGATGGAAGTATTGCCTCTTGACAATTGAGTTTATACTTACTTGAAAACAGATTTGCTTCTGCTCACTAACCCTGAAAGTATTCATGGTCGTGATTGCATGATTCATCAATGATTGAAAGGAACCAGAGTGCTTTCTGGTTGATAACTCATTTATTTTTAAGAGTAGAAATGTGCAATTGATGCAGAAATGAACTGAATCTTGTAAACAAACCTTGCATACAGGAAGTATTGTCTACCGATTTATACACGTTTTCAGCCATTGGTCAATGTACTATGAGAGACTTGTTTCGGAGATTTCTATTGGCTATTGTTTCACTGTCTGTTCCATGAATTTTCAGCTAGTTGAACTTCTTTCATGACGTTAATGTTTATTTTGTGTTTCACAAATTCTGCTTTACAAAAAGGCAACGAGTTGGAGTTAGAGGGTGGGTACCAGATCAGAGCTGTAACAAGTATGTGGTATTACAGTTCACTTCATTTTCCCAAGAGCTTGTAAAGTTTTCAGAAGGAATGAAGGCGCGCGTGTCTGACATATCTGTTTTTTTCAGTAATTCAATGTTTTTGTAATCTTTGTTTTTCGATACATTTCTCTTGTTCCTTTTCTCATTTGAAAACAACATTTTGAGCACATTATTGATGTAGGTTATCCGTTTATATTTGTGCGCACTTTAATGAAAAAAAAACGATTAAAATATCCAAAAATACAAGGAGGCGCCTTTCCCACGACTTTTCTGTATATTTTCTCTGTCCTGGTTCCACAAGTGGTTTCACTCGATACCTTCCAATCCATAGATTCTGAGTTTGATACTCGATTAAGACGGTTTCGAATACATTTAATATCAAATATCTCGTACCTAGGATTGCAACATTTTTTAATCCGACGAAAGGCACTGACACTCCGTACCATTAGTTCAACTTTTCAATAAACTTTAATACCACAAACCATCTCTTAACAAATATTTAATATTATAATTATTATTATTTCTGGTGGTGATTGTAATAGTAGCAGTATTTTAAATTTGAAGCACAATACTTCTCACACTGTAAATCTAAAAATATTTTACATTGAAAACAAATTAAGATTATTCTTTCTTACTGTTTCTCTTACTACTGTTAGTGCTATTGCTTCACTGTTTACTGCTACTACTACTACTAATTTCATATGTGCGATTTCTTGAGCGTAATATCGTCTGTCATTCTGCCAAATTTTGGGGGAATTAGTTCCTAAGCGATTAACGAGTTTATGCTTTCATGGAAACGGCAATTAATTGAAAATTGTAATATGTTTAAAGTTTGGTTTGATTTGAATCGATTTAACCGTTCTTTGACATTTCGGGAATTTGACTTTCAATAGCTGGGTCTCGATACAATGAAAGCGGAAATAAATCAGAATTTTAATATGGCTATATTTATTCACCTTTCCCATAGGATGGACTAAATGCTTGAGAGTAATACCCTCTGTTCTTATGCCGAAATTTGATTGAAATCGGTCCAACATTTCCCATGTGGTCAACGTTTAGATGCCGTGCAGAAATTTTAAGGAAAATCGCATACCTTCACGTTGGCAGTTCTTGTGCCCCCTAATTATCCAAGAGTCACAGACTTACAGAACATAGAGAACACAGATTCTATCGAAGTACCTTTCGTGGACATCGTACTCAATTTGCAGAAGAAGAAGACGAAATTAAAAAAAAAATAGGAGAAACTTATTCTTTGGGAGACATCGTATGTTGACATCACTTTAACGTACTGTACACATGCATAAACTCACCAACACATAGCTTACACATTCATGTATAACATACAGAAAGTACAGATAAATTGGTGTAATACAAGACGAGAAATAAATGAATATCCGGAGTTGTTATCTGGTCACACTGTAGGACGAATTTCAAAGCAGAAAAATGGTATTTACTTTCGTACCCCCAGTGCTCTCCCTAATTATTTGGCATGTCACAAATGATGCCTCGTTGGAAAGCTTATGAAAAACAAATTCTAACTAGGTACCCTAGGTGCCTATCGTGCCCAATTTGTAGAAGAAGAGTACGAAGAAATTAAAAAAAAGAAGAGAAATCTGCTTTTTTGGGAGACGTTGAATGGTATCTAGAAAATAAGCCAACGTTCCTTCCATTCTCTCATGAATCCTCATTCCCTCATGTAAACATGTCTATATTACTTCCGCAATTGTTTAATGAAGCATAGCAAATGTTGATAAAGAGTAATTCCAACAAAGAAACATACTTGACTGTTATATATCTATCTAGCTACCTATCTGTCGGTATGTATGCCTCTCTATTCATCTACATAGATAAATAGATAGAAGTTAGATAGATAGATAGAGAGAGAGATTGATGATTTAAATGAAGCTGAACTCTCAATCCAATCTATCGTGACATAGAATCAAAGGTTTTCAGAGAACTCTCTCCGCACAAATATTTGCTCGCAAAAATGCGTAAAGAACGGAGAGGAAGAGGGTGATATTTGATTGAGATTCATAGTCAGTCCTCTTCTACTTGCATTCCCTAACTCCATCTCTCCATGTGTGGGAATGTTTCTCATTACCATAGAATTGACAGACCAATACCATAGCAAAAAACAGTCGTAAAAAAGCTGCAGATTTTGCACTTTCTCGTATATTCTGACATTCTGCAAAAAAAAAAAAATGAACCGCATAAAACGAGATGGATTACTGGCAAATTACCTAATTAGGCTTTTGTCAGTCTTCTGAATTGAATGTTCTGGATGCTTCTTCCTTGTCGTTTTAATTTGTAGACAAAGCCACTTTGTTTACAAAAAAGAAAAAAAAGCGTAGACAGTCATTCACAGACAAGTAGTAGTTTTCATTGCTGGTGGTTTGAAATATCTTTCTCCTTTTTATGATTGCATTTTTGATTGAATATTTACTATTTTTGTTGTTCACTGCCTTCAAATACTTGAGTGTGTAAATCGTATACAATGTTGACTTTAATGTCTAGTTTTTTAACTAGACAAATTGTATTTAGATAATTCAATGCTTGATTCTCATTTTCTGATTCAGAATATTGAAACGAAGATTTCATCAGAACGAAGGTTTACAGGAAGTATGACGAAACAAAATTTAGAATTGCCAAAGAGAAAAGAATAACGTTAGGTTTAGTATGGGTGTCAAAAATAATGTTAATGTATTGCTTACCATAGGCCTATTGTGTTCCTATTCTATTGTCATCTGTTCGAGGTATAAATGGACTTTGAATCGCTTCTATCGATGGACGCTTAAAATAGTGACCACGTGACCACGCGCAGAACAAAACGAGTACATAATACACAAGACGTTATACATAACCTTACGTTTACACACGATATAATTTGTAAACTTAAATTGATTATAATCTATGGCATCAATTCGACCAGGTCGCCGCACAAAGATGGTTCCCAGTACGTACGTTTTAGTATGCATTAGGTTTTCATTTCTTGCACTGATTAAAAAAGAACAGAGCATTTCCAGTCTTTTGAATCAACTACGTATAGTAATGCCACATCTCATTCTCTAAAAAAACTCAATTTACGGTAAAACTGACTTCACAAATGCATTTCTGCGAAGATTCTATCCCAGATGGATAAATTAAACGATTCTTTTCCTATTTTAAAAAGCTGAACAAGATTTAAGATAGTAATCATCGGGAATACCTTGTGACTGAGAGCGCATTCTACCAAGTATTCATTAATATGTATTTGCTTTCCGTTCCTTTAAACGTTTTGCAAATAAACGTATGTTTTATTTGCAAAGCACTTTTAATTGTCCTTTCTGGACTTTCCTGAAGTCTCCAACTCCTCTGCGAAGTTTGGTCAAAAAGCGCTTTTAATCGTTGATAGGTTTACTTGTTAGAGGCTACAGAGAGAAAGGGGTAAGGAAAGCAAACGACGAGATGCGGCATTCTGTCAACTCGTCATTACAATGGTTTTGTATATATAGTTTTCACTCGGCATTCGTTCAAGGTCAAACAAAAGCTTTGTTGATAAGCGAAACGTGTGTGCGGAGGGAGGTGGGAACCTAAAAATCATTTGAAAAACTGTTTCATCGTAATATAATAGCTTCTTCTTTCTCTCCATCTTTTCCCACCTACGTGAGGTTGACGTTTCTGATGTGTCTTCTCCACAAAGCCCTGTTCTGAACTTCATCCCTGACAGACCACTCTTCCCGAGATCCTTCTTAACCCTATCCATCCATTACCTCCTTTGGCCGCTCTCTACCTCTCTTTTGCTCGTCATTTCCATTGCCATCACTATTTTGACTTCATAGTCATTCGTTCTCATCATATGGCCACTGTAGTCTTCTTTCTTGCATTTTCTTATACATATATATCTACACCCTTGGTCTTTCCTCTTACTCTCACATTTCTCACCCTGTCTCTTCTCGATATCCCAGAAATTCAGTGTAGCATTCTCATTTCTGTAACATTCAATCTCTTTTCCTGTGCTTTCTTTATTGGCTGTGTTTCTGCTCCATAAATCATTGCTGCTCTAACCACTGTTTTGTAAACCACCCTTTTATTCTTCACAATGATTCTACGGACGCAGAGAACGCCATATCCTTTCTTCCAATTTCGCCATTTCTCCTCCATTCTATGAACAAACCACAATAGTAACGGAAATATTTCACACTACCTATTATCAACGCCACAGGGTTCAGTATGACGCAATTTCTCCACCTACATGCTCATGTAGACAGTAACACGTGGCTCTGTCTTTTAAATGCTGATGTTACACCCATTTTCAGGAATGCACGATGGATATTTGGCCATTTAAACATGCTTTGGACCTTAAAGAAGCGCAAAAAGGCAGAAAAGTACAACAGACAGGTATAATTGGACCTAATTGTTTGATAATTGTATGACAAATCAATGTATTGTTTGTGTATAAAATGATCGGAAAGAGTTAAAAATTGAAAAGAAACTTCCGCTAGGTAGACATAAAAGAAACTGACTAATTTTAAGCGCAGTGGAGAATAAAAGTAAGCAAATTAGAAATTAGTAGATTAATTGATTGATCTTACAAACTTCGGTTAGAGTTTTGAATCAAGGTAAGCATGCGCTTGCCTGTAAGCAAATGATTTCATTCTTCTGTGCTTTGATGAAGAGCACTTTGAATGCAATTGATGGTGGTTGAAAATACTTTGCTCTCTTGCTTAATAAATGTGTGTTGGTACTATCTTTTACACGAGAGAGAAAGTCACAGCATGCTATATGTCAAGAACGTTCTTGTGTACCAGTCTGTGACTGGTCATAATCCTCTTTCACATACGATGAGCTGATCCCCTACGATATAATCTTTCAGGTGTCTGCACCAAATATACCTCTCCATAGAAGCACTTAAGCCCTTTGACATGTTACATCTACCGATAAAAATATCACTTTGTTTTTATTCAGTCATTTTCAATATACAAGAGAAGTTATTCGAGGACACTATATTTTCCAGAATTCAATCTAGTTTGGGAAAAAGTTTTCTCGATTCGTTAGGAGTTTGTTTCTGTTTTTTTTCTTGTGCCTTTCCTGTTCTATTCCACTACACTAAAGGAGGTGAATTTTCTATAGAGCTGAAAGGAAACAAAGCTTTTAAGAAAGAAAAAACCGTGGCAGGTTGTGAAATAAAAAGATTTTTTGGTCTTCTGTTGAGGCTCGTAAATGACTTTCAATCCATTAAAGTAGCAAGTTGTGGCAAGCGTATTGATCATGTCTCTCTCTTTCTCTCTCTCTCTCTCTCTCTCACACACACACACACTAAAACACAGACACTCACAAGCAGTGTGGTTTTCCCTCTCTCCTGTGATTTCTCAAAGTCTTGTGAGTCAGGGTCAAACTCTGCCATAAATTCAAGCCGGGATTAGCCCAAAATGAAATTAGAGTTTGAGAGGGGAATTAAGACGTGATGCTCTCAGATCCTCAACGAAGATTAAACACAGATCTAGCCTGCAGACGACAGCGAGAGGGCGATGAAAAAAAATAGAAATGAAAACGAAGAAGAAGAAGACGAAGCGGACGTGATAAATGGTTTTCTAGAGATTAGGAGAAATAGAACATAACGACAATTGGAGAAAATCCCGCAAGAGCCACATGGTTTGAGTTTTTCGTTCTTCTTTTTGGCCCCGGGTTTTGGGCAATATGCTTATTCCTCAGCATCCCAGAAATTTTCTACTAGATTACAAGCAGTTTGAGAAAGCATGAATAATTAATGGTTAGTTTGCCTTTGAAGCATCAAACCCTTAAGTAGAAGTACTTTTGTATTGTTAAATCCTTGGAATGCACAATAATAATTGAGAAGCTGTTATGGATGAATGGTACTCCGCTTTCTGGACAACTATAAGGGTTTGCCTTTTGTTTACTTAAATGTGGATCCGCTTTCTGGACACCTATACAACTAGAATAAGGTTTTCTGCCTTTCTTTTCTGAATACAATTTAACCGACATAAATAAGAGAAAATAGTTATATAGGCTGTAGCAGTACTATGGTTTACGCCTGTCACGATACGGGGAAGCTCCTTATCTTCGTTACGACTAAATTTAGCTGTTAAGAAATAAAATACAAAATTTGAAGATGTAAACGGTTTGGGGAAAGGAGTTTAAAATATTCGGTAACTGGTATTTACAAAAAAAAAAAAAATAGATATGAACCAAAGGTGAATACGGCCCTCGCTGAAACAAGTTAAAAGAAAAATCGCAAACCTGTAAACAGACGTTCACAATAGAGTAAGAAACTACGAGATAAAACAAAACAGCTAATCAAGATAATTATCTCAGAGAGAATTTAATTTCTCGAATGTACATAAATACATAATCTATAATATTTGGATTACCCCTGAGGACTGACGCCATGCCATTGGCGATGTTATAACGTTGTTTGAGATGAACATACCCACCACAATCTAAAAGCACGCAACGAATATATAAAACTTCATTGTACTCACGAGAATGAGGTTGAATCTCAATCGTTGCAATAGATAACCATGTGTCAAGCGACTGTGTTCTATCCGTAAGCACCATAAGACAACCTCTTTACGCCTACTGGCACGATTTTCTATCTATATGGATAAAAAGGCTTTAATTGGTAACAGTAATTTGAGTGTCTCTCAGTTTGCTCACAGAAACGTTGTTCCATTGTCGCTGCTACTTATTCCGTCATGACATTCTGCATGACCTGAAACAGAACGTTCTGAATGTCAATGTAAGCTCCTGAAGAGGCCTCACGAGCAGCTAGGTTTGCCAGTTCATTACCATCGATATTAACGTGACTCGGTATCCAGGGAAATTTAACCGCTTTCTATTGTAAAGACTTGCAAACTAAACACCACTTAAAAGTAAGAACACTTTTCTTTTTATCTTAAATATTTCCTGGACCTTGGTTAAAAATTCCTTGAAAAGGGAGATAGGTTCTAGGTTTTAGTAACTTTAAACTAGACATTGGCTCAATTTATTATTAATTTAAGTGCTAAGCTTTCAAATCATGATAAAACGTTGATTTAATGAAGGTTTAACACAAGATTAACTTGCAACTACAAACAGGACCTACGGAGTTTTGTTCCCATCGCCTTTCAGCTATCGTGTGTGTGCGTAATAGTTATTTTCTTGTCTCTAAGGGGGTCAGTAGTTTAGTACTCTTAACGAGTATTTACGAGCTTTTAACTACTGTTGGAGCGAGCGAATATTTGTGACGTTTCGGAGACCAATCTAGCTCCGTCTCCAGATAAATTGTTGTGATGGAATCACACTCTAGGGATAACGTTTCTAGGTGTATATGCCGTGTGTAGAGATAGCGTTTCTCATAAGAGACTTGTCTACACACCGCTGTACAGATTACACGCAGATTTTATCATGCAGGTTGTCGCTACATACAACACATACATCTAGCTAGATACAACGTCAACTTGAGGGTATGATTCAATCACATCTTCTCCCAGGAAAGTCCGAAATACCACGTTTCAGGTATTTTCTTTTGCCAAAAAAAAAAAAAAAGTCCATAACATGCAGTGCATAGTAGTCAAGAAAAACAACCACTTCTTTTTGTAGTGAAACATTTTGCTTCTTATCCAAAGAACTTGATCACACAAAACCTTCTGAATATCTTTCAGTAGATGATGTTATCTTAGCAGTTGACTGTTGAGGTGCACATTTGTGATGAATTAATTTTGGTATCGAAGAACTTGATCAACATCGTTATTCGTGAAATTTCTAACAAGAAGAGCACGGGTATCGTTGCCTTATGATCATACTCAATTATCCTATTTTCTGTTATTTTATCTTTCCAAACTTACAATAAATTAATATGGACTGTTTGTGCCATTTTGAATTTTCCCCGAGTTGTTGTATTCACAAATTCGGAGCAAACAAATGAGGGGTGAAGAGTAAGACTACAGAAACAATCTCAACATTCTGTTGGTGCAATAATGAAACACCTGTGGCTAAACATTGTGGCCAGGAAAAAATCACTGTGATCAGGGTTTGTCCTTACATCGCCTTCTGGCATCTACAACTACTGATCAAAACCAGTGCTGAAATGGGTCACTGGGTCAATCGGGTAATTCGGGCCTATGCTTGGGACCCGGCTGACGAAGACAGGGGTTCTACCCTCAGAGCACGAAAGATTCGACACTGGATAGTCTCTAACAAAAGTAATAACATATGGAAATATTCTAATATCCCCGGAAAGAATAAAAATATCCCCTGGCATGTGAAAATGACTACCGATTGAGGTAGTCATGTGGTCTGAGACGTCAGTCAGTAATCGATTATCGGGTTACAGGATCACAAAGTCAGTATGGTCATTTGGGTCAAGACCGGAGTACCGGGTAAGTCACTCCGGTCAAGACCAGGTCACCAAACTTGACCCGGTTTCAACTCTGGTCTGAACAAGTTATGTTTAAGCTCAATCCGACCTGAAGTGACCCAAATGTATCTGACTCTACCCTATATAACCCGCGTGGGTCTAAACCGATCCGTGACCCAAGTGGGTCTGCTCTGCCCCGTCCTGCCCCTCCCTGTGATCTGAGTGGGTCTCACCAGACCCATTTGAGAGTACAATCTCAAATAAGTGATCTTTAACATAAAGAGAATGTAGACTGTTTCGATACAAAATCATTTTCCATTTTATGCTAGCAATTAGTCTATGCTTAACAATTGATGTCTTCAAATGTTGATAAAAAGAAAACATTTCTCATCAATGGAGTTATTATTTTTTTGCAAAACACAAAGAGAAGGGTGATAGAAGAAATAAAATTCTTTGTTATAGGAACTTATGGCTGTTATCCAAGAATTTACCAGAACCTGATTGTAGTACAATGGAGAAGACGGAGAGGAAATTTCAGATGATGTAGTTATTTCTCATACGTATTGTTCAGCTACAAAAGACTGGAATGGAAGCAAGAAATAAAGACATGGGATTTGATGAATGGAGATTCACACACATACACACACACACACACATACACACACACACACACAAACAGAGAGAGAGAGAGAGAGAGGGAGAGAGAGAAAGAGAGGAAGGGGGGGAAAGAATAGGACTTTTGTTGTACAGAAATAACAACAATAAATTCCAGAGTTTGTCCCGTTGTAAATAGTCAAACTAAGCCAGAACAAATGTATGTGAATTCTAAGTTTTGGAATTATAGAGAATGACATTAAAAATGATTTTTTGTTTAGAATTTAACATTCAAATATAAGCTTACCTGATTGGTACAATGCCTTTTCATTGCTACGTATGTCTTCCATGACTACATGCTCGTACTTCTTTACTTGGTTTTTCGATTGTTCTCCTGACGCCACATTGATATTGTGATCATCCACGGGGAATTGAACCCCTGACCGCCTACACAGAAGTTCGAACCCTCTTTACAATCAGACCACGCAGAAGTCTCAAAGCCAAAGAATAACTTAAAAAAAAAAAGTCAGTCGTAAAAACTCTTTAAGAAAGTCTTCATGCTTTGTAATTTTAAAAGAAAAAAATTCAAAAGAATGCCTTTGTTAGCTAAATGAATGTTGAACAAACGAAACTTCCTGGAAATTATCTTTGAAAATACCTTTTTAGTTCCCTTTGCAAAATTGAGTTCTGTGATGAGAATTTTAATAATCTGGAAACATTATGGAAAAGTATACACAACTTTCATGAGAGAAATTGTCTTTCGAATCTTTTGTCCTAGTCTACAATACTACCACCTCCGTCAACTAGAGAAAGTACGCAGTTATATGCCTTCCAGGCAGAAATGGGCGGTCTGGGTGGTTAGAAGATGAGATTGGGAAAGGAGACCAAGGGGAATCGACAAACCAGAGAGGAGTTTCAGAGAGAAAAAGCTATTCTTTTATATTTTTTCATCCTTTTTTTTGTTTCATGAAATTGAAACCTTTTTCCTCCTCTCTTCTTCTTCAGCATTACAATAACAAGAACATCCCGAGGACAAAATGTCGTGCAGGAAGCTAGTCAAATGCGGTTGCTGGATTAATTACTTCTGAATGCCCTTTCGAAAAATATTAACCACTTTCTCTCTCTCTCTCTCTCTCTCTCTCTCTGTCTCTCTAACTTTCTTTCTCCAACACAGACAAGAATACGCCACGGTTCTTTCTTTCAGTAAAACAAAGAGGAATTAGAAGAAGAAATCTCTCTGTTTAAATATATCTGGAGCGAATATTATGGAGAAGTTTGTAAATATGACTAAATAATCTTTCTGAGAGCTTAGTCACGGTTATTTACTAAGCAAGTAGCGGAAGAGAATTCAAAATTTTTTATTTATGTTGTAAGAAGATTCTGCCGGAAGACTACTAGCAATATATGTATTTTAAAAAGATGTTATTCAAAGACTGAGGAAGACTTTTATCTAAAACTGATTGGTTTTCCGAAGTAAAACTTATTGAAACTTTATTTTTAAAGAAACTTTCCAGTATTTACGACTTTAGTTCATCCTTTTTATCGTTACTACGGCTCTAATTTTTTCGATATATTATACCTGTGTATTTTCAGTATAATGTTGCCTATTTCTTTGGAAAATTCAAACAGAAGGTTGTTTCATGTTCACGGGAGTAAACTCGATCACTAGGTAGCTGTAATGTTTGAATGTGATCAAATACCTTCGAAAATTGCAGCCTTTTTCTTAGGGCCACATTTGTATCCTTTCGGACGTTGGTTATAGTTATAGCTAAATAATTAACCATTGTAGGTCCAAGGGTTTGACTGATCCGATACTAACATTGTGTTGAATAGCAACCAAACTTTGCTATTGTCCGTACCTCCAGCGTTGAGCTTCCTAAACATCAGAGGTCGTGCTGTTCGGCTGACATGGTTTGAGAATTGAGGTTTCTAGAGGTTCCAAGAGAGCCCGATGACACAGAGAGAAATTCCAAAGGTAGTGAAACGTTCACCAGCGTCCGTAAAGAAACATAAGACTAGAGTTTATATGCTATGATCTTCACATGCCGTGAAGAGGAAAATGCACAGCCGTAAGATATAGGAACACTATCTTGAAGAAGAGCGCTGGTAGTTCATACTAGTCTGGATGAAGCATGGATTTGTCAGTTCTGTTATAATAAAAAGATAACAATTTATGATCCGCATAAATCCAGAGGTTATTCTTACTGAGCGGGTGAAAGTGTAGAAGGTTTTCCACACGGAATCACTGTTATTAGAGGTTTCTACAATAGAAAACTTTCCTACGTAGAGGCGAAAATCAATGCAAGCAAGAACATTTTGACCGCCATGACATTCCATGCTTGTATGCCAACGACACATCTCGCGTTGTCATTCATCATGAGAAGCAATCAAGACAGTGACGTACATGGATCCGGTGGTACGTGAAACAAGAATATTTGTAGTCCCTTTGACAGACATTCTTGTGAAATCAGATGACTTTCTGTGGGGTTCCGTTGTTGAAAGGAACTTTGGCACGTTGACGGTTTCTCCTACTGGATGATCTATAGAGGATTTACCAAGAGGAAAAGAATTTATCAAATTGTTCTACAATGAAATTTACTGCAATGGGCACTCAGATACAAGTAGTAACTGAATGACAGAGCCTTCACATTGAACAGAACTTCACGCTGGTGGCGTCGTAGGATTTCTTAACTTTTGTACAAGTAGCAACTTTTTCACACACCATAGAACATCCATGGGTTGTTTAGAATGGTCCAATTTACGTACAAATCCAACAATGGACATCCAAAGGACATTCTAAACCGGATATCTAACATAAAGCTAAGTTGGGACAACCAATGGACGCCGAAAACACGTCCCAAACTGGACATCCCAAAGATATCCAAGTAGGAAAATCCAATAGACGCCAAAAACACGTCCATTCCACAAATCTTGTTGTGTGCTGCTGCTTTGAATTAAGTCCCTTCCACCACATATCTTGACTGCATTTTTAAGAAGATGGATTTGCTATTTCTACTTTATATAATAAAGCTAGCAGTCATAGAAATACGATTTTAAAGTTTATAAATAATTTTGAAAATTATTATTATTGTAAAATTTACATCACTGTCCGTCTTTGCAGATAACTTTTACTATATCTGAGAAAGAAGTATATGGGCAATTGAAGTTCTGGCTTTAATTCAAGACACTGTTTAGACATTCACCCAAAGCTGCTGACTGTAGCTAGAGTAAATGTCTGTCAGAATGGCTGCCGTAAGCAGGACAGAACTCTAGCTTGCGAACTTCCCCTCTAGACTACGGGAAATGGATTTGAGAATCTTTTAGCGGAGTACCAAGTCACGTGTTTCTCTTTTCGCGTTTTCTTTTACAGAAATGCATTTATTGTCAAATCAAGGACACAGCGCCTATGAGGGAACTTTTGTTGTGTATTTGGGTATTGGGGAAGAAAGAAGGAGTCAGTTCGTTTTAACAAAGCCGCCGTGAGAGCGCGTAGCTCCATTAGGTAAGAACCCTACATTCGAGTCCAATATTTGATCAAACGAACACGCTAGGCCGATTGATAGCAAATTTGAAGAGGGGAAATTAAGGAAAAGAGAAAGGAACAAATGAATAATTCATAAAACAAATTTTAAGTTCTTGTTCAAAATATAATTCACCACGAAAAATTTGTACTTTCGTAACATGTAGATACAGAAGCTCGCCAAATCTGTATAACTATAATTGAATTTTGTTCATGGTATTAATTATTTAAACTACAATGTAATTCGAAGTTAGGTAAAAATTAACAGTCTGATAACTTTTAAAAAATCCAAAATTTTATCTTATTTTGTATTACATGTTGGGTTAATATGGCACGTCAACTTCATGCGAACGGTCTTTGTTAGACGCACAGCTCTATCACGCGAATTAACGCAAGGCGTGATGCGAATTAGATCTCAACTAATACGACACGGTTACCTGATGACCGGACGCAGTTAGTTACTGATTTTTCAACAAGCCAATTAGAGTTCAATAAAGTTCAGTCCTTTTCATGTTCCACATTAAGAATACACTTGCGGTATATTTGACGCCAAACTATTAGTTTGGAATTCTGGGTTATTTTGTATATGGAGACAAAAGGAAAACGTAATGAACACAGGCAGCACGAGCATAAAAGGCCGATAACGGACCAACACTGAGCCAATAACTTGGATATCATTTATGATTGTTTGTTTTCAGTAAACATCAATTGACATTGACGTCGGACGATTTTTTGACATTCAAAGCTATTCCTTAAACATGAGTAGCGTGTTGTAGTTCATCCAGAAGGCGCGCGAAAGAAACTTGGCAGATTAAAATATTAAGTTTAAAGAAATATTACTGTTTGAAGGTGACATTTGCGCGATACCGATCGACAGTGGCCGATATTGTTTTGAAGAGCGTCGTGTGTGTTCGAGAATGCCTATGTAATGGAGAAATGACACGTGTTATACAAAAATAACATACATAAAACTTCTACATGATTCCTGCTTAAATCATTCTGTATTGAAAGTACTCTATATCACCACTTTCCATGTGTAATTGCTGAATTGCATATTCGACGTATTATTCTTTAAGGTTGGCTCCCTAGCAGAGTGACTAAAACTACGGACAAATCACAATATTACAGGTTCAAATCCAGCTGAAGACAAACGGATATATTTTTTTAACTGTAAATGAAGACGAGAAAATAATCTAGTGCACTTACGCCCTTCTTCCTGGAACACGACGATATTACAATTTGCGCTGTTCCGCATGGGTGGGGTATTTCGTCCTACTTGAAATCAATGGTTCCGTATTCGATTCTTGATTGGGAACACAATGAATGTAATAGTTCATGTCTCACTGTAAACTGTAGGTCTCGTTCTTAAGACCTCATTTCCATCCGACGGTAGGGTGTGGCAAACCATTATTGCTTTATTTTTATCCAGGAACCCTTGAATAGTAAACGTGCTTCAGGGATGATTGACAATAATCATCATCATTATCATTATCATTATCATTATGAGTAGCATGGTGCTTACAATTAAAAGCAGAAACCACAAACCTTGCACATTGTCAAGACATGAATTTGATTCGAAACCTTCCACTTACGAGACACAAATATTACGATTGAACTTTCTTCGCTTTTGGTTTTACTGCTTTTAATACATCACTAAACTAAACGAAAGGTACAAGCCTGTCTTTAGCCACAGATTTATAGCTCATGAAAGTCAAAACTTTTCGGAGTGACGTCTGTAGTTGCCGGACGTTGATTAATTTTTCAAACTTTTCATCTCTTTCTGCAAGTCCCATTGCTTTTCTTTCTCATTTCTTTTTTTTTCTCACTTTCCAATTATTGATGTCAAAAATCTGTCAGAAACGAGGAACAAAACTTTCTCTACTTTCAGTTTGAAATGAGCAAAAGGGTTGTTGCTAACACTCTAGGAAATGTAGATCATGTTCTTAGCAGATGACGTAGACACAAATAATTTTGTTTGTAAATTGCATTTTCTTCGGTTCTACATACCATATAGACCTTCGGTTTCTGGTTCAACACCTCGGCATTTTCTATTGTTCATGGAGGCCTCCTCCCTGTTTGTCGGAGTTTTAATGATTACTTTATTGTCCTTTTCCACTTCGCCTCTTCACTTGTATCTGGTCTCTTTCCTTCCGATATTCCCTCCCTCACTGCTTTTACAATTCTGTTTGTTAGTCATTGTTTGTACGTGTTCTATTCTGTTTTATTTTAGTTATTTTATGTTCTTTATACGTAGTTTGTAGTCTTCTTCTTGCTCTCTTGTTACCTCCTCTTTCAGTGCTCCGTATATTTTTCTCAGAAATTTTATTTTCAACGTGCATTCTTTCTTCGTCTAAGCCAATATTTACTTTCATAGCATCCATATAATATGATACGGTGTCAATCAGATTATTGTCCTAGGAAAAATACCGAAGAATAAAAACAGAATGAACACCTGTTCATATCATACCATCTATCTTCTGTAGAAACTAAAAGTTTCTCAAGCAGACACCACTTGGACCATTTTGTCCAGAATAGGATAATTTTTTATGAATTGAAACTTTTCTGTTTTTGCTAACGCGTGTTGTTTTGTTTTTTTAAATCTGCGACCACTTTCCGTTAAGGACAATGTAAAGCCAAGATCTTCGACAAGAGATGGCAGCACTATCTCCGTATATGTTGCATGTATTTTTATCCTTGCTCGAAATTTCAATGCTGATCCTACAAATTCAAGTCTTGAGAGTTCAAACTTTCAGGGAAGAAAGTTCATAGCTAATTCAAGAGTTCTATTCGTGTCGATTTTTCATTTTCTTTCTTGTTCATTGTTAAAATCATTTCATTGTTGCTATGCCTATAACAATGAAGCTTTTTCAACAATGAACAAGAAAGAAAAAGAAAAATCGGCACGGATAGAACTCTTGAGTTAGTTATGAACTTTCTTCCCTGAAAGTTTCAACTTTCTAGACGTGAATTTGTAGGATCAGCATTGAAATTTGGAGCAACGATAAAAATACATGCAACATATACGGAGATAGTGCTGCCATCTCTTGTCGGAGATCTTGGCTTTATATTGCTCTCAAACTATGTGGCATTCACGATAATAGTTTCGACATATTTATTTCTCATTTTATCATTGCCCAGATCCATTCAATTGGTCTGCACTGTAGTACAGAATTTAGATTGGTCACCTACGCAATATACTGAATGTTGTAGGTCTCCAAAAACTCTTTTGCAGCCGATGTAATGGCATGACGAATTGTCAAGCCACAATGGGATACACTGCGTGACGTTCTAAAAACAACATCCACGGCAGCAGAATTTCCTGAGACACTCGTTGTGGATATAATCACTCGTGAAAGTTTCTCATCTTGTGACATCGTCTCTCAAATCTTCAGTTCTGCTGAAAATTTGTATATCAACCGTAAAGCGAAAATATCTTATGCAAAAAAAATCAGAAGAGAGGAAAACAGTAAGACAAATAACATACGAGAAGCTAAACAAAGGGTAAACTCGTTAAGGAAAAGGTTACCATCCGAGGTTAAAAATGATTAGAAACGAACGTGAAGATCTTCAGAGGGATCTGACAAAAGTTATCGAGGTTTTGGAAAAGCTGCTTCGACAAGCTTCTTAATTTACACACCGGAGAACAAACGGAGGAATTTAACATCTATACAGCAGCACCATGGATACCCGAACCTAGTGAGACCGAGGTCGAAATGTCGGTAAAGAAATTGAAAAATTTCAAATCACTAGGACGTGGGAGTATAATGGGACGGTTCATAGTTGTTGATAGATTTTAAGAAAGCATATGACTCCATCAAAACGAGAAAAAAAGGTACAATATCTGGTACAATTTGGAGTTTTGAAAAACCTTGTTCAGCTAATAAGGATGTGTCTCACCGACCCCGTAAGTAGAATACGTGTAGGTAATAATATGCCACATAATTTTGAGATTCGCAGCGGATTGAAACAAGTTGATGCCTTATTACCATTTCTCATTAATTTTGCGTTAGAATATTCTATTATCAAAATAAAAGAGGACAAAAACGAACTAACATTGAATAGCTTAGACCAACTATTTGCATACGCGGATGATGTAAATTTAATAGGGGATGATACAGATGCACTACAAAGTAACAACGATATCTTAGTAGAAGCTTGCGATGAGATAGGTCTCTACAGGTAAACGTAGACAAAATGAAATACACGATAAGCCGAAACACAGAGGATGAAGGAAGTAGGTACAAAGCAATTAAGAATGACAACATAGAGAAAGTAAATAAATTTAAATATTTGGGAGCATATGTAACTAGCAAGAACGAGGTCACGGAAGAATTAAAAATTCACTTAACGCATGTTTCTACTCAGTCCAGAAAATGCTAGCTTCGCGGTTAATATCGAGAAAACTGAAATTAAAAATAAACAGAACGGTTATTCTGCCGGTATTATTTTACAGTTGCTAAAGTTGCTTTACGACCCTGGAAGTTGAATATAAATTACGTCTGCTTGAAAAATAAGGTTTTGGGAAAGATATACCGGCCGAACGGGATGAGACTGCATAATGAACTGAGAGTAACCTGACACCGGCCGGGTAGCCGTGCGGTCTAAGTCGTTAGGCCAACGACTTGAAGGTCCCGGTCTCGAATTTCGGCAGGAGCATGAATGTTTGTTGATTTTAATTGGCTGTAAATGGGCGAATCATGAAGGGCCGAAGTCAAAAGTTACTAGACTGGCCCATATAAAATCAAGTTGACCAAGTTTATGAGTAACCTGACATTAGAAGATTAATGATATCATGAAGACTAAGATGGCATCGGCAGGCCATGTAACTCGGATGGGGGAAACCGAACATTATAGTATATTGTGGTTGGCAAGCCGAGAGGCCATTGGGAGGACCGAGACGTTGTTGGGATGACAATATTAGAAAAGATCTCCCAGAGGTAGATGCTCAAGATTTAAACTGGTTTGATGTTGCCCGGAATAGAATCCAATGGCAAACGTTTGTTATTGCGACGATGAACTCGCGAGTACCAGAAGCCATAGAGTTAGTATAGTTTCCATAGTACAAGGGTTATGATTTGGAGAGCATGAGATATCATTGACCGTTATATGTAACCCTTCTATCTTAAAGGTAAGGTTACCATAGCGTAACCATTCACGTTCATAAATCATACACTGAAACACACACAAATGTATATAATTTCATTGTAATTATTATTATCATCAAATCAGCATGTGTTTACACCAGTTATATAAGTTCAGTAAGCATCAACATAAACGCCACTTCATCAATACGAAGTTATGATCAAACTATTATAATAACTCTCTTGGCAAACGGTTCAGATCACATGTAAGAAATCATATTATATCTCTTTCGTTTAACTTAAAATTTCAATAAGTCGTTTTTATAGGTTCTAAATTAGACAACAATACGTTAACACTTTTGAATAATAATGTAATTTCCACAATACTGCAGGACCAGAGAAGGTGTTAGTGGTAAAACTTTACCGGAGTACCGGTATGATTCATAGGTGCGTAGGTTGCCAAATTGGTATGTCGAACGTTTATAGGTGGAGCAAAACCAAGATAGCGGCCGAAATCAAATATGGCGTCCGAATGTGTATGCCAGCTTCACATTTCCCTTTGCAACTTGGGAACGAGTGCAAATATGAAATTATTACACCTAACCAAAATTATTCAGCAAGAGCAGTGCTGCTAAAAACGAGTCCCTGTTTGCTTCTTTACGTCGATACCAAAGTTTCCGCCAGGATTTTTAGTTTGGGTGCGTAAATCAAAATTGGAAGGGTGTAAGTGGAGTTGTACGGTTTCTATCGATTTTTCACCGCAAAAATTTTAGAATATAGAGAATTTAGAGGGTTACACCCCCACAGGGGGGGGGGGTCTGGCGGAATTGCTTGTTGATACTTTGTTGCTTTTCTGAAGTGTATTGTGCTAATTCTGATTTTCCTACATAATTCAGTCTTATTCATCTGCTATGTTTTTCATAATTTGTCTGGTTTGTGCGTCATAAATGTTATGACATGACTGTTAATATTTCTTATTTCAATTGAAAGTTTATTAGAAAGAGGTGGAATTGAGATCTGGGAAAAAGAGTAGTGTATTTTGTTGTGGTACTTTATAACTTGTAGAGTAATATCGTTCATTGTAGGTGATTGCATTGTGGTACTTCATCTTCATATCTTGTAGAGTATTCATGTAGATAGAAAGTTTGTTGAATTTACATAAATTGCTTTTAGAATAAACGTCGTAAATGCACTTGCATGAATTTTACATTGGAAACCATTTTCTGCAACTATTTCTGCTTGCAGTATTAGTCACGATTCTAAGTATTTTTTAAAAAGTTTGATTAACAAAATTAAGAACAATATACTCTACTTAATTTGCGAGCAAAATTAAGATAATAATGTAATTTACGAAATTTAAGTAATTTTTTTAAAGGTGATGATGATGATGGGTGTTCTACCTGAAGGCAGTTCCTGACCCGATGGTCGCTGGGCAAGGTGAATGGATGGTGATTTGCCATTGTCTTCTATTGGATGAGCATCACGTCCTAAGAACGAAAGCGACAGTTTAGCGTAGGATTCGAAATACTTGTGTTCCCACCGGGAATCGAACCTGCAGCCTCTTGAGTACAAGACAGCGAGCATCACCAATCAGTCAGTCACCCAAAGAAGACTTTGTTTAATGGAGCTCTTTATAAATACGATAACTTATTACTTGACGTCTTCCAACATGAACCTTCCGTTTGATTCAATTAACGTCGTTCTGAAGGAAACAATTTTTGACAGTGATTCCATGTGGGGGGTGTCAGACTCAAATTCTCGACACCCCCCCCCTAACAATAAAATTTTTGCTGTGGAAAATCGATAGAAACTGTGCAAAAACTTCACTTACAACCCCAATTTTTCCTTTACACCCCCTAAACTGGAAATCCTAGCGGAAACACTGATTTTTGATCGAACCCTCATTAATATCCGAAACGACCTTGTGAGCTTCTAAGAACGGTTTCTACAAGTTTCAGGAACGTATGCGCTCCGCTCACAGAACTTGAGTCCAACAGAAATCCATTGGTAGAATTCTCGGTTAAAACTTTAATAAACTTTAGGTTTTGGGGGGCGGTTTAACCAACTGATGACTTAAGCCCGTCTCCATTGTATTAGTGAAGTTTCTACAATCCATAAACATCCATACCACAGCCGTGATTCGAACCCAGAATCCTTCAGACTCGACCTTACGCCTCAGTCCACATAGCTACCGCGGTTGGCTTCTGGGTAATTATATCCTCTTTAAGAGAATTAATTCAATTCTAATCAGAACGAAACTCCGATCGCTACACAGCTGGCTTCAGACTGTTGGCTTAACAGGTGGGTACTACAAGCTACAGACTTTACTATCTGGTCACCGGCAAAATAAAATAAAGCAACATAAATTATGAGCAACAACTGTAACAAGTGCAAACTAAAGTAAAAATATAAAATGGAAAAGGCACGAAACAAAACCATTTTGAACTTGCATTTCTGAGGGGAGGTGGGAATAAAATTTCCTGCATAAATACAAAATCAGAGAAGGGAAAAAGTTATTAATTTTATAAGTAGTACTTTCTTTCTCTCTGTTGAAAACAAAAGAGCAGCTGAACAAAGAACTGTTTCTCTCTCTCAGCCTCTTTATTTTTCGCTCACTCTCTTTGTTGATATTAGTTTGATCTTGGAGCGTTGCGCGTTCTCTCTTCCGGAGCCTCAAAGCGAAAAGTTGAGAAACGAAGCTTGCAAGCACCAATTATTATTGTGCTGCCTGGTTCACAGAAGAAACTTAGCTCCTGTGCCCAGTGTATATTGATTTTTCTGCTGGTATTTAGTAGTTTTTTTTTGTATTTTTTTATCATACCAGTTTCAGGAAAGTTGAAGAAGATAACGAGAATTGAAACTGAAAAAGGCAGAAAGAAAGGAGGAAATATTTTCAATATGAAATTAAATAAACCGCTTGAATACTAGCAATTCGTAGCTGGGTTTTAATTAATGCATAACATGGTAATTATGTAGAAAGGCCATTTGATTTTGGAATACTTTCTAGCTTAATTTAAATCTGACCTGAAGGTATGTATGTATAGCAAAATTAAATGTTTTATTGAAGTTTTGTTGCAGCTGTTTTGAAATTTCAATTCAGACAGCAACTAGATTCATAATTAATTTCGAGGTACACTTTCGAACAACAGAAGGTCACTGCGGTGCTCGTGATCGCCTTCAGACCAACATATACCCGGTTCTCGGTTCAAACACCCAACTGGAACATTGTTATTTATGTGTTTTTATTAAACAGAAAATCAGCTCATGGAATCGTGACAAGATGAAGTCATTAGCTACTAAACTAACCCCGGAAGTACAAGTTAATGAAGAATTGAATGACTCAGTGGAATAAGGGCACATGCCACAAAATATTGTTTTCACAGGAAAAG
Source organism: Lepisma saccharinum (assembly GCA_022664845.1). NCBI lineage: Eukaryota > Metazoa > Arthropoda > Insecta > Zygentoma > Lepismatidae > Lepisma > Lepisma saccharinum. The sequence goes on along the minus strand of JAGDQP010014952.1, from coordinate 4,627 downwards.
TATTTTCATGGAAATGTTTGTTCTGGTAATATAGTATGCTAAAACTTATATCTAGACCACTTGCCACCAAGTAGAAGGCCCTTCTGAACTGCATTCAAATCCTAGCTACATAAAGGTATCAAGAAGTACTATTATTGCATAGTTTATAAAAACAAAATCAAGGTCAAATGTATTCTGAACAACAAACAGTTTATTGTTCTATAACAAAATCATTATTTTACGGGATACACTGCTCAGAAATGAAACTACATTACTTAATATAAAGGGCATATTCCACATCCAAATGAGAACTGACTTTTTATTTCAGATAGACAGTTTTTGCCATCTAGTGACTCATCCCGTAATGACTGTTCCTGTGGCATGCCTCTGTGAAGTAAATATTTTTCATTGGGATATGTCATGTGACATTTTCCACTGAAACCCTCATTTCATGACAAAAGCTTGCTTAAACCAACCTTATTTCAACAATCCAGCTCGGCATCAAATCTTCTGTTTCCTGTTTATTAATGAGGAAACCTTTTCAAGTTTATGTAAAAATGAGAGTAGATATGTGGGATGAACTGTATTATTGTATTTAGAAACTTTGATCCTTCGTCCCTCTGACTACTTCAGTGGCAAAGCAACAATAACAATATTTGATCGATGGCCACGCTGTTATTTTCAGATGCACTTCCATGTTATTGTGAGAGTATTTGATGTAAACACTATGCTCACCCTTAATATACCTAGCTTGACTGCACTAGACTTTGTGGCATGTGCCCTTTTTCCACTGGCAAAAGGTTTCATCTTTGGGAATTTTACATTTTGATTTACTTTAGTGCTAAAATGGTACCTTTCACAGGCACAGCTATTACGGAAGGAGAGACTAAATGCCATAAAGTGTGTTTTACGTAAAAAAGTAAGTTTTCGTTGGGATGTGCCATGTGCTCTTATTCCACTGCGCCATTTAATTTATCAGACATCATGACTGAAAAGTTATTTATAGTTGATAGCATATAATTGTACTATCATGGCCAAAATTATGTTCACATGACCTTGTTATACATGATTTTTCTCTAAGCCTACAAGATAGGCCACCCAACTAACGTTGAGTCGGCGGTGTGTGATTCTGAGAGAGTGTGAGTGAGCGAGCAAGTGTTGGAATTTTCTTTTCTTTAACAGAAAACATTATCACATGTCCTGGGTTCTGAAAAATATATTTATGATTTCTTGTAGTATGTAGCAAATAATGAAAACTTTAAGAGAGTACCATTTCAAACAATAAAATAGGAAACCTAACACCATTTTTAATTTAAGGTGGGCCACTAGTTGAAGGGTACTAAATAGTTTAATTCAAATTGTCCAATAGAAAAGATCCTTACCAAACATGGAGAAACAAAAATGAATTTTAAAACCCATGGTTTCTTTCTTTTTTCTTTCTTAATACATTTCATAGAACACTAACGTTATGCATGAAAGACAAGAGAAAAGGTCTGTTCCTATCAGTTCTCAAAAATAGGGCACGATGCACGATATTTATGCTTGATAATTTCTGATATTATGTTGTTATTTACGTTATTTTGTGTCGGCGTGCCTACGATATTGTGTGTGCGTGCATGTGATAAACATCGAAACGAGTATGCTTTCTTCCGAGCACCGTACCTTATTTGGTAGAACGTTGGTTTCGTATTCGGGAGGACCTCGGATCGGTACCAGCGGCTGATTGTCCTGACTTACGTTTTCCCAGCGTTTTCCTCAGTCACGCCAGGCATATACTGGGATGGTACATTTCGCATCAAAAACATTGCTACAACGAACGCCGTGCAGCTAGGTAACCCAAATGGCACCTTCTAATCCCATAATCGTTTCTAGTAAACAGACCCCCTCTTTCTCCTTCCTTCGTCTCGCCCATACTAAATTCGGCAAACATCATGAACATGTTTTTTTTTAAAAAATAGACATGTATTAGTATCGATAAAATGAAAGCGAGACGAATCAATATACATAAGTTGATCAAGGGAGAAATTTAAACATACAATGAAACATTGAAACCGATGGATGTCTGTAAGACAGAGGCAGAGAAATGAGAGAGAGAGAAAGAGAGAAGGGAAAATAGAAGAAGAAGGAGCACAGATAAAAAATATGGAATTTAAACTTAGTAAAAAATATTAAGTTCAGTTCCCACAAATCAAATCTAACAGCAAGAGAGAAGTGATTTTATATTTTTGCAGGGTTATTCGAATATATAAAGGGTGCTTCAAAAATTCATTAAATCACTTGCAAAATGGAGACCAAACTTGGTGGTCAGATTAAATACTTATGATTTCCAGTGAAACTCCAGAGTTTTGATACACATCTAGGATAATGTCAAATGTGTAACACACATTGTTTGTTTGCACGGTGTTAGTCTGCAAATTCAGTGGGGTTTATTAAACATACTGGTTCGGAATACTTTGTAATCAAGGATGCTGCCAGGATTTTCAGATTGGGGGCGTAAAGTCAAAATTGGGATCGTGGACGTAGAGTTTTGCACAGTTTCTATCAAGTTTTGTCCGAAATATGTTAAAGTTGGGGGTAGTCTCGAGGTTTTCCGCTGACATTCCCTACAGGGGCCGGGGTCTAGCGGAATCATTGATTGTAAAAAAAACAGTAGATACGATAACAATGCAGCAACAAAGAGAGGAAGAGAAAGAGACCAATGAAAAACATGAAAATTACATTATCATTATACTAAACAGCACACGCACTGTTTACTCGGATTCTGACCAGTGATGCTCCATAGGTTCTCCATAACCCAGAGATAAATCTGTTTGAATACTTCAGTGTATGCGAAAAATAAACTGGCTGGTGGGGAATCGAACCCAGGTTTTCAAATTAGAAGTGCCGCACGCTAGCGATACTCCACAGTTGGCTGTACCCAAAACTTGCTTAACAAATGTTATAGTGTTTCTTTCTAAGAATAATAACATGAAAAGTGCATATTTCTGATCAATGACGTGTTGTTAACTTTCCTCGTAACCCCCTGAGACTTGATTTGAACTTTCCCAACCAACATTCCCAAATCGTCTTCCTGGCTATAGTGACTCAGTTGATCCACTCCACAGTCGGAAATATTCTCAGTTTTGTATGACAAGAGATGATTAGATTATTCACGATTGCTTTGTAAAAAAATCTTTGGATTGAACAGGATTTGAACCCATGTTAGTTTGCTTTTGGACTGCAATATCCAGCGCGTTTCCCCTACTCCATTTTGCCAACGAGCTCAACACCTATGAATAACCAAGTTCAAATGCGAGGAAAATGTAAAATTGAGTATATGTGTTTCATTTTGTCTGTATGTATTGTGTGGTAAGTAAATACATGTGTATGTATGTCCTTTTTGTCATGTCAAATTATGAAATGAATATATTATGGCAGTTTTACGAACAAACCCAGCTTAGGATAAGTATTGCTACATTAAGATACGATCATTTATTGTTGTCTATTTTAACTAAACCAGCCTGAACGAATCTAACATCACCAAAAGAAAATTGTCATTAGCAAATCTAGAAGTTAAAACTTCAATTAAAAGTTCTAATACACTTCGTGCAACGTGAAAAGTTCAAAGTAACACAAATTTTAACTTTTGACAGATTGTATTGTAAATATAATATCGCGCAATCTGAGCCTATTTTGATTTAACCAGTTTCAAAATATCATGTTCAATTTTTGTGATACATTTTCAGTCACAAGTTAGGCACCCATCGTCCCCATGCCTGGCGCTCTACATTGCACTCAGCCTCCTATCAAACTGAGTACCAAAGTGCTCTTAGTACTCCTGGGCACCTTGGGAAGGTAAAGTCAGTCGTGCGTGGGACTGACCACTCCGCCACACTTCGTACTGTATGTCGAGATGTGGAGCGCTACCTCCACATTCCCCATTCACGGCGCGTGCGAATCGCACGGAGTATAGCTTTATCTTTACCGTTATTAATTCGTGTAACTGAGAATAGACAATATTCCAGCCGAATTAATTAAAGCGAGAGGAACGGCACCAATCAAGGAACTACATAAATTGATAAGTACTATATGGAGAAAGGAGGAGCTCCCAAATGTAAAACCTCAATAATAGTTCCGATTTACAAAAAAAAGGTGATACATCGGACTGTAACAATTACCCGATTAATCTCATTACTTTCAACCTGTTACAAGGTATTAAGTAATATTCTGTTAACACGCCTAAGTGTAGAGGTAAATGAAAGAATTGGAGATAACCAATGTGGATTTAGAAGAAATAGATCCACGTTGGACCAGCACGTGAGTGAGTGGTTGGTAAAGATCGCTGCCTTATAATTAAGGGATCCTGAGCAGGAGTTTGCTTCAAATAATTTTACCAAGGGCTCGGAACAGAAGAGTTATAACTGTTGAACACAAGTTTCAGAACAAATCTATTCAACAAAGGGGTCGCGCGAGCCCCTCCAGCACAGCCCTGAACACGGGTTCAATTCTTGCTGGCGATACAAGTGGTTCGGAGTCCACATTAAACTGTAGGTTCTATTCCTAGGACTTAATCTGCATCCAATGTAAGGCTATTGCAAACCACCCTCGGTTCGCCTTGCCCAGACGTTCGCGTCAGGACCTGCATTTGGGCAGAGCACCGATCATAATG
>JAGDQP010014951.1:32085-43899 GCA_022664845.1 Lepisma saccharinum | reverse complement strand
TGCGCTAAAACTAATGTTTTTTGTTCAGAGTACGTGATTTTGAATTCATCCGCTAGGTAGCTCTGGCATAGACGTCATATTCTATTATGAGGTCTATGCCAGAGCTACCTAGCGGACGAATTCAAAATCACGTACTCTGAACAAAAAACATTAGTTTTAGCGCAGCAAGAAATGCGTAAGCATGCTAAGTCTATCTATTATGAGGTCTATAATTCCACGCATGAAAATAAGTAACATTTGAAGTAGTATTCAAGGCCGTATATCAAGTGGGTTGTATAAAAAATTACTTTATCAATTTTCACCCTTGCACTCACTGAAAATGCTGTACAAAGTAGTCAGCAGTATAATACCATTAACTAAATCCAATCACTCAGCTAAGTCTGACCAGGTCGCTTTCCTTGTACTCTTGTGAATGCACCTGTAGTCAATTCATAATGTAATTTTTCATTTCTTTTTCGCTTCAGACTCTGATTGAGTCCCATTTATTGTCCTCGACGTTTTATCCAGAGTTGGATCACATCAGAAAATTCTTCCTTTTATTTAATTATAATCTTGTTGCAAGGCAAGAAATGTGTTAAACTTTAGGCCTTCCTCATTTTTCGACATTTTATGTAGACCAGCTTATTGCGATTGGAATGAAACCACATAAAACGTCTGTCACTATGACGACTCAAAGCTGGTACACTGCTACCATTATACGAAGTTTATCCAGCTTTTGTGTTTCTACATTCTATTGAGCTTAAAACTGCAGAGCTAATTTTGATACTGGACGATTTCACTCATTAGCAATTTCAGAAGATATATGGAAAGATTACTCCGTATGTTCTCCGAGTAAGGCTTCATCAGCATTGTGGACAAATTTTGCAGATAATTGCTATATTCCCAATGTTTTTGTTATCTACATTAAATTACATTTTTATAAACAAATAAGTTGCGCCCTTTTGTAAACAAATTGGTTGCGCGGAACTGTAAAGTTTTATTTTGTTTTGAACGATTTCTTTTAAAATTAAAGAAATTATTTCACAGGCATTTCCTGTTAATAATTTTTCGTGACGTGGCATCTTTTCTGCATGTTCGAATTTCCGATATGATAAATTTTGCGCTAGAGTTAAGCAATCCCGCCTGAAATATCCGCCCTTGCTTATAACAAGTAATCACCGCCACTGATTTAAGGGATTGATTTGAAAGCTGTGTTGCATCCTTGAGAAATATGTCTAATACGTGAGAGCTCCCCTGTTCCAATATTATCGATTCGCAAACAAGCACGATATTAATTTTTACTTAAATTAAATCAAATCAACAGAAAACTAAAACAAAATACACAATGATACGAAAACGTTAAAGCATTCAAAATTATAACGTGAAATTAATCACACACAGAAACGAAAATCCAAGAAGAAAAGGTAACGTTAAGACCGAATTCAAAGCCAAATCGCTTTTGCAGTCTCACAAGTCGAAGTGTTTGCTAAAGACAGCGCCATTTAGTAATAAACGAGAACATTCGGGAAATGCGAGCGAACACGAGTAGCTCTGCCGCCTCTGGCCAAAATTGGAGGTGAATGCGTTTGTATTTTGTTCAACATTAGACTGAATTACTGCGTAGGGTACGAGGTGATCGTAGGTTTTGTTTCTCTTGATTTGATATTTGGATAGATTAAATAAATACATGATTGACCCTAAGGAAGATGCCAGTAACACCAATCTGATAATTTTTAAAAGTCTTTACCTTGAAACAGTATGAATAGCATTATCGAGTTTAAATGCAATAATTTACAAACTAATAATATACTTTACGGCAAATATCATTAGAACGGTAACTTATAGGTGAAGAACAAATGCGATTTTCTACATGTATTAAAAGTATTCTGTTGTAAAAGAAAGTGGTATTGGAATCGAACTCAGAACCCTTAACTTAGAAGACGAGCTCGTTAACCACTCCGCCCCGACAACCCTTATGAGAGAGTCTCTTATCGCAATTGTTAGGTAATTTTTACATATTGAGCTTGTTATTATTATTATCGAATAGAAATTATGTTATCTTCGTTTTGCATTACTATGCCTACACTATATGGGAAGTATTCTGGAAAATAGAAACAAAACATAGCTATCAAAATATTCCGAGTATGAATGATTGAAAGTGTAATGTGACGACTCGCAGAACGTAACTTGCGTAGAACGAAAAAATACGACTTTTCTTACCTAAACTATTTTGGAGAATTATGTAAAGTGTAGAAAATGCGTATAATGAGAACAATGTAATCTGAATGCTGTCAGGTGACAGTTCCTATCCTAGTGATTCGCTTGAGCAAATAATTTTAATATCTGCATATGCACTGTAAAATTTTTAATAGTTGGAAAATTCTATTCCAGCGCCGCCAGCAACTGGGATTTACTTTATTGAAAGATAGTATATCTTTATTTACAGTATCTGTTGATACCGTAAGTATCAAAGGCTTCGAAAGCATCGAGAATTTCTCTATAATACAGTAAACGTTCATTTATTTTCCGTGTCCGCCACATTAAACGCAACCTGTTTGAATCAAGACTGAATTCCCTTTACGCTTTAAGTTCTTGAGAGTTTAAACTTAAACGAGAGCTTCCACGTCGTAATGAATCCTACAAGTGAGTAGTACCACCTGCTGAACTACGTACTGTATGAGGAGAGAGAAGGTTGGAAAAACGTTTTTTTTTTTAAACTTAATCTTTGGTGGTTGTATCACGTATAATAAAAAATTCTAACCTGACTTTACCTAATTTATTTTTTCTGAAATGTGTAAAATTCTGAAGATGTGTATAACGAAAACAAGTATAAACTAACTTTACGTAATTCATTTCCGTGAATTCGGTAAAATGTTGAAACTTCAAATGGAAGCAAAAAAGGATGATGATTTATGTATGTAAAATTCTTTGAAAAAAGAACCTTAAAAAAACGTGAAAGATACGAGGGAATCGAACCCGGGTCTACAGGCCAGCAATCCGACACTCTACCAAGTATACCAAGTGGCGGAGAGTTTTGCATGAACTTTTATCCTCACCTGTATCTTCAACACGTACTGAAGTTGAGCAGACGGCACTGTCTACTTGCGACTTACAAGATCTACAAGAAGACAATAATTGGCTCCTCCAAATTGAGACAGATGTAAGCCATTGTGCTGTTACCGCCAATATATTTCATCTCATGAATTAATTCATTATTCCGGCAGCTCGTAATATCACAATATATTGCATCACGCTGAAAGAACATGATCAGAAAATTTTAGTTCGCTGCTATTTGTTGACTTTGTGTATTTGATCTTTACCGTTATCCGTATTCCTTAATGAAGCAATCATACTTTCTGCCAATAGTGAACCCCCTACACAACACACAGTTAGGAATAGAATAGAGAGAGCTTTCATGGAGTCGCATTGATATGACCCTCGCTGCTGCTCCCAGTAATTAATTCAGTAAATGGAAAGATAAAAAAAAGGAATTGATATAATTTCTCACTTATGTAATCTTTAATTATTCAGCAATAATTATTAATCAGCAATATTTAAAAAGAGAAAACAAGAAGAATGAACGTTTTATGTGTTGTGGCAATGCTTTTATGTGTTCAAGAAGTTTAGCAGTTGTCCAACAGATGGCAGCACATTTTGACGCATGGCGGCAGGTTAGAAGTGAAAAATGTATGTATTGAACAGTTGTTTTGCAATATAGACAAAAAGTAAAAAGCTTCATATTGTTAATAATTGAAAGTTTAAAGAGCTTTAAATGAATTTAAGCTATTGCAGGTATGTTTAAATCTGTGAATCGCAATAAGTCATTGTACATGGAAATGTAAATAAGCATGTTAGTTAACGTGGATAGAACTTTCATTAATCGGATTTATTTCCTGATTTTAAAGAATAAAACACTTACATTTTATTATATGAGTTTTTCTTTGGGGGCAACTTGCTCTATGTTATAAGAAAAGCTATTATCTGCTCCAAGGAAGCTGAAAAGCGCCGCAGAGCAGTATAATAGCATGAAAGCTCTAAGACCTCAGGTTTTTACGATTACCTTTGTTGTCTCCACTCTATGTGTAGCTGCATATTGATTTGGAGCAATTTGGTAGACCTGTCGGGAGCTAATTTCATGCAAGATACCACTTCAGCTGTTTTCAAATTTCAAGTAAAGAACTTATACATATTAAAAAGCCCTGAGATCGTCAAGTCTAAACTCCACTGAGATAACTAGTCGAAAGATGTAAGGCAAGACCATTACAGCATGAAGCCAGATTTACGGTTCAGCGGCAGCCATATTGTGTGGTCCCATTAGAGTCCATCTATACCGAGTGCTGTAGGTCAGCCGGAGACCTTTTGGAAACGCACATTTCTGTCGTGTGACTATAACGTACAGCAAGGAAATTTTCAAGCATTTTATAATTGTCAATTCTCTGCGTAACAGCTGTCCTTTCGAACAACGATATCTATTTTGGAGATTTCATCTGATATGCGCGCTTCTCATAAATAACTTTCACTTCTCATAAGAAAGAAAGAAAACGCAATCCTCGGTGTAGTGGGCCTCCAATAGGGCTAGTCAATGTGGTGGAAGTGCCTCGTCCCTTTCATCTCTTTACTTCACTTCCCTCGACCAGAAAACAGCCTCACGCTACCTCTATTCTATTCTTAACTCTATGCACAACACACTAATGAAAAAAAAAAACCTCAAACTAAATAACAAGTGGTTCTATTTGTTGAACATAGTTCCAGTTGGTACAGCTATAGACAAAAGTTTTGACGCATTTCTTGAGAGAGTATTTCTGAAATTTTCAGAGATGTCCCTTCTGTGTATAACATCTATGAACGAAAATTAAAATTAGAATTAATGATTACCATTGGGTTACAAAAATATCCCTCTCCGGGATAAAACTAGGGAAATATAGGGTAAACGTCCCTAAAACTGGCACTCCAAAGATTTTTTTTTTTAATAGGGTAGAAAATAATTTGGCAAACCGGATATTGTACAGACACGTTGCTTATAGTTCCTTTAATGACTTCTGCACTAAAAAGTCTTTGTCATTGGTCGTGGTTAAGATAATAATTTCTAGAATGCTCGTTAAGTTACAAATTTAACCTATCAAAATCTAAGCAGATACGTTAAGGAATAGAGTTTCATTTGTTTCTAGTTAATTATTGTAGGATTTTCCATCTTTAATAACTAGAAGGACGTTCATGGACTCCTCAGGATGTATCATTATGTAAATTACGCAAACGCTGTTGCTACTAGAGGCTGCCAATGACTGGTATGTCACTTTTCCACAGTGCCCAAATTTATTTTGGTATGAGACAAATAATTTACAGTTTTTTTTTTATAAAATTTTCAGATTTCTAACATAGCCGTTCTTACCTTCATGACAAATATATGATTTCACATAGGACGTTACTTGTTACTTCAGAGAAACTAATATTTCTCAGTGCTGCCAACTTCCGAGCTCAGCAGTGCCAGTAATTGGGCATGAAGACGGGGGTGGGGTGTAATTACTGGGTGGAGGGTGCTAACAACAGGTCATTTTGTTGTTTTGAAGAAAGAATAATAAAGATTTTTTTTTCTGTTTCACTGTAAAATTAATTCGGGAAAGATCTTAGATTTACAGTTTGCCATGAACAGAGAGGTAAAGCAGAAATAGACCTGCACTTCAAGTATAAAAACGACAGTGGTCTAAAAGGGCCAAGAACTGATACGTTTATCCTATAACTTAGTAAGATTTTTGTACTTTGCCAACGAAAAGTGATATTTTTTCAAGTATCACCATTCTTTATCTAAATATCAGGACAATATTTTCCACAAAACTAAGTCATGTTAGTGTGTATATTTTTGCAAGACAATAAATATTTTGAAGTATCGCATAGAAGAAAAGTTAGTTATAGACATGCGTCAAACCATTCATCCATAGCTGCGCCTCTACGCTGCTTCTGTATCAGGTATGAATACAAACACATCACTATTTTTTTCTAATTAAGATAAAAACACCTTTCTAAAGTTTCTTATGATTTCATTTTATTTGTTCTTTACTCCAATAGCATATGGATATCCAGGGGATGTCCCGCCGGGATATTTGCGACATCCACAGGACGTCCTATACGTGTTGATCAGATGGCCGAATGTCCGCTTCATGGATATCCCATGGGACATCCCGCGGGACCTCCATGGATTGTCCGTGAAACGTCATGTGACCATTGCGATGGGACGTCAGGTGGATATTATGGGATGTCGCGTGGATATCACAAACCACCCAGCTGGATATCCCCAGGAGGAAGGTGGGGTCAGCCTTTGTCCTTCCTTTTATTAATTAACGAAGATGTAAAGGTCCTTTATGGTGCTGGCATGTCCTGGATCTAAGTGACGGGCTTTCATAGTCTCCGTGTTAGTCATTTTCAGGAGTCACAGTTGGATGCTGTGACAACATCCAACTATGACTTCTGAAAATGAGTAACACGGAGAAGGTCAAACCCCATCACTCAGACCCAGGATATGCTAGCACCATAAAGAACTTTTCCATCTTCGTTAAGTAATTAAAAAAAGGACAAAGGCTGCGCAGAACTGATCTCAGTCCCATCTACAATATCATCATCCTCTATCCATCCACAAGAAGGCATCATTAATTGCAGAAAATAATCCTGCAATGAGTTTCGACGTAGCATTTTCTTGACCGTCTTCAGAACACAGAAAAAAACATTTGTAAGAAAATTGACCTCAGCGTACCATCTTCGTGGACATTACATCCGTGGTGTGGTATACTGGCAACACTTTACTCATAGAAAAGGCAGCACTTGATAACAATCGAAGAATTGCGTAATATCCCAAAAGGTCGAGATGGTAAGCTACTGCGGAACAATGCAGAAACTAGTTGCAGGTTTAACATTCGTCGTGACTGATAACCCACGGAATGCAGTGATAACTCACGGAACTAAAAAATATATTTAAAAAACGCTGGGCACAGCACTTCACTACTCTCGGTCCGGCATATTCGGTGACGCCCAACATTGCATTACCATAAAAGCGGACCGGGAGTATAGTGATGTGCTGTCTATAGCGGTTTTTATATGTTTTAGTTTTAAGTGTCGACATTATTTTAGTTTGCGGGCAATTCCCCAACATCCTCTAAAAGAATGAAAATATTGCCTTCTGTCCTTCGGTATGGTAAACTCCCCGATGTGGACCTGCAGATTGATTCTTGGTGCATCCCCATGCAGTCAGTGTTCTCGTTGTTTGGTTCTGGGAGATCCTCACACCCCGCCAACCGCACTGCCAGTTTATTAATTAAAAGCAGAGCAGCATGAAAGGCCTCACAACAATTCCAGCTCCAAGGAGCTCTCAAAAAGCGACAAAATTTAAATAATATTTTTTTTATTGTTATTTTAATTTTTAATTTATTAATTCTAGAAACAAAATTGACACAAATCAATCACGTATTTCACACCATTGAAAACAATAACTAATAAAGTCTCAGGGATGAAATTTTTACCACTTGTTACTACACAACTATTGCCTTTTTTGTGCAAATTTGGAATTTTTGAAGTGTTTCCCTTTTGAGATATCTGATGTTGAAAATATCCGATTTTAGAAAAATTGCAATGTTTGCAAACCGACAAAAAATAAAGGATATGGTTCTCAGACTAACTATTTTGGGAGGTTGTATAACAATAGTTGTATCCAGACAAAAAAAAAATGAAGGTGAGAGTCAGTTATTTCTTTTAAGAAAATAAAAAAATAAGATTTTGATGATTCAAACATCAATAGTCAACGCTTTTTTTTTTGTTGCCGAAGTATTAAAGTAACCCTAAATGTGCACAGAACGTATTGCATTATCTTTGATATTGTTGTGGTTTGAACTCAATTGGCTGCATTCAAAGGACTGAGCGGCTCACTGAGTACTGAGCTCTTAGTGAACGTCTGGGATCGGAAATCCTTCGGATGACAGTTAAGGTTTATGCTCAACGAACAGTTGAATATTATAAAGCGCATGGGTGAATTTCGACGAACAACAGAATATCGTACAGGGCAAAGAGTGGTAAACATGGCGTGCCAGGAAGATGTAAATGTACTTGTAAATATGCCAACATGGTCCACAACTGGATCCTGTGGATTAAGAACGAAAATAAACTAGTGTGCAGGAAAGGTGAATCCATAGGACAATTCTGTTACCATCTGTTCCCTAAAAGCATTAATTTCTTTATTCCACCAGTAGTGAGCAGGCGTGGCCCATTACTAGACCCACACCTTTCAAATGTCCTAAGGTGGACGATTAGGGCTACTAATAATAGTGAGTCCAGTCTTTATCCTATGCAGAAATGCATCTTTCTTCATAGTTAGTAACGTGAATTTATATTAATATGAATTTCGGATTACTTGTTCATTTTGAGATTAAGAAAATATTTTACTAAATCACACGGAGTAATAACACCTTGCGCAGCCCCTGACACATGCGTGAAATTTTGTACTTTACTCACATTATACTAGAAAGAGAAGAATCTGGGTGATATTTCAAACCTTGAAGGCAAGGTTCTAGAACACTGGCCCCCCTTCACTTCCATGTGTCCAAGTCAAGAAAGTGTTCCTTTCTCTTTCAAAAGTATTTCAAACGAAGTGGCATTATTTTCTATATATGATACTCCTGCAACGGGGGCAGGGTTCCCTTTTACTGGTAGTTTTTGGGCTGCTGGTTGTCGCTGGGTATTCATATTAAAGCGTACGGCAGAATAGCTAGCTGTCATAAAGTGCACCATAACCGAAGTAGCTTATGTAAATTGCTACCTAAAACTTTAAATATAATGTGCAGTTTCGAATCCCAATTTGAGCGCGGAAACGTGACTACCAAAATGGCCAATTTAATTTAGCAAGTTAGAAACAGCTTAAGAATTTAATTTGTACGAAATAAATATTTATTTTACACCACATGAAAATGGGCTTGTTCCTAAGCCAGAGTGATGTGTATATATATGCATCTCTAGCGCACCATAAGTTAGATTAAATGTATTTAATACAACTAATATTTTTTTCTAACATCTTACTATTCTGAAGCAGGAAGTGCAGCGGATGACTTCCTGATATTTCATAGTACGTATTATTATACTCGTACGTAACGCTAAAATTTCTGCTTGGGAAGCCATTTTGCCTATACTAGCACTTCCGGCTCAAACTGAGCGTGAGATTCCTTGTCTCGAAAAAATGGCGGCGGCTCAGAATGAGCCGGAAACAGTCGGTGGCATTCAAAGGGCAAATTCACTGAGCGCTCATTGAGTGCTCAGTGAGCGCTCACTGCTTTCAATGTCACTGCATAATATCATCGGCAATAAAGTTGGTCAACATTATATTTCAAAACGTAAGCCTTTTCTGCCTTCCACTTTGTTGATCTTTCGTGCAGCTTCGTGGAGGTTTCTGTCGAACAGAAATATTTTTCTTTCTCTCATTTTGCCAAAAAATCAAATATTTTGATACTGGAAGCTTTATAGATGAGATTAGGAAAAAAGAAAATAATTTGGGACTCATTATCAGAAGGGTTCAAAAACAAAACTTTTAAGAGTAGACAATGAATTGAAATGTGAAATGCAAAATGAATCCCTAAAGCAGGCATTAATTAGGAAGACACTTAAATATCTAAGATGTTTTCCTATCTACCCACAGTTATTTAAACTAGGGACAGCGAAATTCGATTTTTTCATTTTCTTTTTTATGCTTGAGTTTCAGATGTGAATATTTCCTGATTTTAAAAACTGGAGTAGTTTGGAATACATTGTAAAAAACTGAAGATTCCAGATTTTTAAATGCAGGAATAAAAAATCTGGATTTGTTTGCCTTCTCTTATCTAAAGCTAATCTTTCTTCTTATATTTTAGACTAACCTAAGATTGCAAACATTTTCCCTAAGAAAATCGGAGATCTTTAGTCTTGAACCAAATTTTATATAGCTTTAATTTTACTGCACAGGAATTGGTTGCTACTGATAAATAGAAGAAAAAGTTTCTTCATCTTTGTCTACAAAATGAGGAAGATCATTTCAACCATTCATGAACAAAAACCACCTTTTAACCTGCACAAAGAGCAGTTGGCAGAATTGATATCTACAAAACTCACGGCACAAAAAATCACACGTTTACAAAAGTTGCAACTTTACCCATTTGTTTATGTCGATTTATGAAATGAATATTTTGCCATTGTAAATTGCGTGACGAAAAACACATGCATAAAAGTGCTCATATGCTTGAGTTGTTTAGTCCGACAAAAAACTTTTTAACTTAATGGAAAATTTCGCGTTATATGCCTAAATTAATTGAATTATTCAAATTGGCGATGCTCGCGTTGTTTCGCGATTTGTAAAAGCATAAATTGGGCTCAAAAGAGTAATTATCTATGTGTTAATGTTATTTTCTTACAGATTTTTCACGTTTCCCTTACTTCAGACAAGTTCTAGGGGCAACATGAGAAATTGACTCATTAAAAATAAATCCCTGTTTCCAAATGTTTAAAAATCTCAGTGTTTAAACTAATTTTCTTAGGCCCGTTTTCATAGACATTTCTTGAGCAAATGCTTGAGTAAATTGGCTCGACTTAAGTTAAAATTCGTTTCATAGTGGTTACCTTCGAGGAATAACTTGGCCAAGACAAGTAGCGTTTTTCCCGACTTCCTTGGTTAATGATTTCAGTTTCATAGACATATCTCAAGACACTGCTTGTGCGTGCTTGTTTCATAAAGTATTCCAAGAGTAAAGGAAAGCAGTATTTTTTTACGACTTGGCCAAGGAAGGCCGGTGGCAGTCTTGAGTTGCTATCAAACAGAAAAATGGATGATTGGGCATTAAACTGATATCGTTGGATGGAATTGTATAAGGAAAATGATAAGTATCGCCTACCAAAGCGTTATGTTAGGAATTTTCTCGCCCCGTTTGATTAGTGGAATGAAAGGGAATTCAGAAGGAGGTACCGTTTCACAAAAGAAGTTGTCACGTTATTACCAAACGTCTTAAATTAGCTCCCGTGATACCCGTGAATTGTGTTTCGAGATACGTGGAATCCAGAACACGCAATGAGGACATTAGTATTCCTCCTCATGGTACCATTCGTATGAGTTGATCAAATCAAGTACATTTTTTTTTAATTATGAAAATATGGCATATGGCTGATCTAAAGTGATATGTATCCTAATTCGAGACTAAAATTTACGAGATGCATTTACGGGTGTAGGAAAGCATTATAGGGCTATGCTATGTACAAGGGGCATATTGATTTGCATACCATAGCAACAATTGGCTACCATAAACTGCACCATATCCATAGATTGTAGCTTGTAGGCGCGTGTAGATTGACTAGCTTGTAGGCATCTTGTTTGGATCTCAACCACTATCAGCTCAGGTCGAAAATGTTTCTTAATATAAAAAGGTGGATAAACTTCACTTCATAGCTCCCAGTTTCCTCTACCAATTCAGCCATATGTACGTTCTATACCTTTTATATCCTTGCCAATAATTATCACATGTACCTTTATACGTACATAGCGTCAACCAGCTCTCAAAGAGTTAGAGAAAGCTATTTCACTATCGTTTGGTAAAATACACAATATAGTTGAGTAACGCATAGCCCTAATAAGTATGGTGGTGCGGATGAATACTTATGGCGACATTTCGTGTTATGAATAGCACATATCAGTATTTACCACAAAAATACGGATCTCGAGCGAGTGGAGAAGGTTAAATAAAGTCTTTATTAAACGCGATGTACATGGCGCTTAAAACGCACTGAAGCTAAATAGTCTCTAGGACCTTTCGTTCTTTCACTCTTACATGCAAACTTGCTTGC
>JAGDQP010014951.1:18493-31054 GCA_022664845.1 Lepisma saccharinum | reverse complement strand
GAGTTGATCAAATCAAGTACATTTTTTTTTAATTATGAAAATATGGCATATGGCTGATCTAAAGTGATATGTATCCTAATTCGAGACTAAAATTTACGAGATGCATTTACGGGTGTAGGAAAGCATTATAGGGCTATGCTATGTACAAGGGGCATATTGATTTGCATACCATAGCAACAATTGGCTACCATAAACTGCACCATATCCATAGATTGTAGCTTGTAGGCGCGTGTAGATTGACTAGCTTGTAGGCATCTTGTTTGGATCTCAACCACTATCAGCTCAGGTCGAAAATGTTTCTTAATATAAAAAGGTGGATAAACTTCACTTCATAGCTCCCAGTTTCCTCTACCAATTCAGCCATATGTACGTTCTATACCTTTTATATCCTTGCCAATAATTATCACATGTACCTTTATACGTACATAGCGTCAACCAGCTCTCAAAGAGTTAGAGAAAGCTATTTCACTATCGTTTGGTAAAATACACAATATAGTTGAGTAACGCATAGCCCTAATAAGTATGGTGGTGCGGATGAATACTTATGGCGACATTTCGTGTTATGAATAGCACATATCAGTATTTACCACAAAAATACGGATCTCGAGCGAGTGGAGAAGGTTAAATAAAGTCTTTATTAAACGCGATGTACATGGCGCTTAAAACGCACTGAAGCTAAATAGTCTCTAGGACCTTTCGTTCTTTCACTCTTACATGCAAACTTGCTTGCTTTGCGTGCGATTTGGGTGAGTAGCCAATTGAAACGCGTGTTTTATTGTAAGGTAAGTGTGACACCTGTTTCAATTGGCTATTCACTCAAATCTCACGCAAAACAAGCAACGCAAACTTGAATGTAAGGCAGCCATTAGGCGTCTATTTAGAATGCGTCGGGCATTCCATTTGGAACCATAAATGGAGTAGTCATAGGTGATGTCTGTTAAAAGTGATGCGCATTGCGTATAACGAGACACGTCTAACCTGCCTTTTTCTAACAAGTCTCCGTTCACCATCGCTCACTCGACATACTGTCCGTCATTTTTGTAACAAAATATCAATGGCGATATGGAAATAAACATACCACTATGACGTAGCATTACCATGACTCCGATTTTTTCATGAACCTGTGATTTATTTCGTTCAGAATTTTGACGCGCGTATGTCTCAATGCTTATATGGAACATTCCTATAATTCCGATTAATGAACCTGTGACTTACTTCTTTCGGAGAAATCACGCTCAACGTAAGCTAAAGTAATGCCATATTTTGCATTAAACTTACAAACGTCCAAAATGTTAAATTTCTCCCGTTAATTTTACACTTCTTGGGGGCAATAAAGTAAAGTAAAAGGTGTAAATTTGGAAATTTCACAGATGACGCTAACATTGATCAAATAATATTAGGTGTTTAAAGCAATTCTTTGTGGAAACTATAATTAGGTACTGATGATCTTACATTGGAGAAAACAATTAGTATATCTTTACAACAGGATTAAATTACAATCTGAAAATAACTACCTACAGGGCATTCAATTCTTAAATCAGAATTATATTCCGTGGTTATTTCTTCCCACCTCTTTCCTTTTCTAAGCTAACATCGTATCGCTCTTCCTAGATTTAATATATTTTGAATTTCTTTTAACTAAATAAATTACCAACTGTTTTTTATATGTACTGTACGGTTTCCGCGATATAGCTGCCAGAGAATAATGTTTTGTGTAAATGTAAACGGTCAAGAAAACGCGGCTTGCTAACACGCTGCTCAAACTTCGCTTGTTTCCATTGCCAACCTATCTTTTCATTTTAGTCCTTGATGACCGATTATTGTTTATAATTCTTGAAGATTTTCCGACAAAATTATTTAAAATGCAATTATTCCTACAATTTATTTCAGTTGAGAAACATTTTGGCCTAATTATATATAATTCTGGTAAACAAATAAATTATTTTAATTTATAGTCGCGTGTGAATATGGTGCAGTTGGCAGCGCTGGTAAAGATCATTAACTTTCTGTGACTTCAAGCAATTTCCTTCACCAAGAAGCACTGACGTTGCTTCGCGAAGATAATGCTTGGCAAAGTAAATTCGAAGTAACCACTATGAAACAGTGCCACACTTGAGACGATTACTACTGACTTGGCGAAGTAGTTCACAAGCTCAAACTTGAGTACCTAACTATGAAAACGGGCCTTAATGACACAAAGGCATATTTAATGCTTTCTTTTTCAGCTGATCCTTTTGAGAACCATGTTCTACCTTTTCTTCCCATGCTCTTTGATACGTTCACTTTGACTATTCTGAGTAGAATCGTAGCTTTGTTGCTGGATTCTGTAGTGACTGCGATGTGAAAGAAAGATGTTGCCCATAAAACATTTTCCTCCTGAATATATCTTGCACCTTCATTTTTGAAATCACTGTGTAACGTTGCATTAAATGCTGCAAAATTACAGAACCAGTTACTCTCAATTATCAAGTCTTCAATGTTTCGTAAGTACTGGCATCCTACAAGCTTCGACCAATGCATTTTGAATCCAATACCAATTCTGTATTTGCTTCAGGAGTGCACTGCGAGTCAGGGAAGTTGAAAGGTAGGACATCCTTTGCTTATACCTGATGTCAGTACACTTCCCATTTGGTAGAATACATATATATTTTATTTCCTCTTCTCTTCTCTCCTCTCCTCCTGCAACCTGACCCCCCCCCTCTACAGACCCACCCACCCCAAATCAGGTCATGCAATTGCATGACCTGCCTATATGGCGTGGGCGCCTCCGCTTCCAGTCGTCGTTTGTAACTTGACTGTTAGATTATTGATGTGTAATTTCTCCGTCGCTAAGATTTCATTATTTTTGACGTTCGAGTATTTTCTTATAAAAGAAGTTTGTTCATCTTGGACACGTTTTTGGTTGGAATCTACTAATACGCCAATTTACTGCGAGATCAATTTTGTTCTGTTCTGTATGAATATAATTCACTCAATTTGTTTAAAAAAGAACAGTTTTAAAACAAACAAAAAGCGAAAATCTAGGTGAGAGTACGGGAAGTATGCTGCACTTTGTGCTACAAACATTTCACTTACCCGTTGTCAAAACCAAATAGAAACCGAAGTAGCTCCACGACGAAATGACGTTCTCACCACGTTTAACTCAGCCTAACCCGGGTATAGGTGACCCGGTTCGAAAATTGAACCGAATGGTCTGACTGATTCCATTCGTCTAGTACAAACAGGCAGTAAACAGCTGCCAAAGGCGAAGGGTGCTTGCATGAAACAATTGACGGTTTGCGAGCGTTACAAATTACCTCAGGATATCGCAATACGACCACATTCGGGATCATCCTGCCTGGATATCCCCAAAATATCCCTCTAATCACAAAGCCTGGATTATCCAGGTAGGATTTCCTACGGATATTCTGGGTATGTCCCAATATCCCGTGCGACATCAATGGGACTTGTTCAGAACGTCCCATGGATGTCGGATGCTATTAGGGTAAGAATGCACTGTATGATAGGTATATTGTCAACTTCAGAAATGAAGAACAATAAATTTCAGATTATCACAAACAAAAGAAAACAGACAAGATTGTATGCAATATTGTTTATTATCTTTTAAAAAAGATGATCTGATACATTTTCATTGCTTTGCATTACAATATGTAGAAAGCACAACATTATTCAGTTTAGAACGATGGACCTTAATACGTTCATGCTGCGAGAGAGACTGAAGGCAGACTAGTAGATCCTATTGGCACCATGATCGCTTCTGGTTATTTTTTACTATTCTATTTAAAACGACTTCGGACAATTTTTTTTTATTATTTTAAACAGTCATTCTACTAACCACAAAATAATTCTCACCATCACAACCCTACTTAACAAGAATACACAAATACATAAAATGAACCCCTTGTATTTTAACCATGTGACTAACACGGAGAGCCGCTACTTCGATTTCAATGGAAATCCCCCTCCAGTAAAGCACCAACACATCATTCGATGCAATTCTCAACAGGTTTGGAAAAACCCACCTACAATGAACGGAACAGCGGAAAAACACAAATCAGCTAAAACTTTCTGAGGCCAAGATGGTTACGGCACCCAGCTACTGTATATTTATCTCCACGGCGTGGGTTCAAATCTCATTCATTTATACACGGTGTTCAATTTAAAAGAGAACCACACATTGACAAATATGTATATTTGTTTCTAGTGGTAATCCGAATCTTGTGTTGTTTCGTTCAAAAATAAGTGCTTTGTGGGGAGGATAAAATTGTTGCGGATTATGTAGAAGCAGCTTTTCTTGCCGACTGCCACGGAAATTCGAAATGTCGAAGTAGGGGCTCCCCTCTGTTCCTTATGCGAAAGATTATCATTTGCGATGAAATACAATGGGAAGACATTTTTTTAAACAATAACAGTGCTATAAAATTTGAATCCAGTAAAATTCAACACATAATAAACAAATTCCTCAACAAAACATAAAAGGACTACTTTTGTCATGTGTAAAGACTTCACAGCAAAACAACGTTAAGATAAAATGAATAAAGCACGCTACGTACTTCTAATTTACCAAGCTAATACAGAGATCCTTGATATAATAAGAGAGAGAAGAAAAATATAAGCTGAAGAAATGTACACACAGAATGGGGTAGTTGGTTGGTGAAAACAATACCCAGTCTACACAGGGCGATTCTGTAAACCTGTACCAAATCTATCTCGAAAAGTATTAGATGTATAGAAGTTTCAAACAATTTAAGTTTGCATATGCACGACAGCTATTCCATCTTTTTTTTACGACATTCGAGCAACCAGTGATGTCTTGGAAATATGCGTACCAGGAGTTAACTTGAACATTTAAAATGGGATGTTTCTTTCTTATAGTGGCTTAAGCACGGGGCCCGGGTTGGGGGAACTATGTTTTCTTTCTTTAAAAAGTCTGCATACTTTATGTAGACACATACGGTCTGTTACATTGTTGTTGTTGTTTTTTAAAGAAAAGGTCTTAACAAAGACCGTGAGCACCCTCTTTTGAAAAGCATACTCCCCCGTGCCTAACTCCTAAAAAAAAAAAAAAGCTAATCTAATTACAAAGTAAGACAATTCTCACAGCAGTATATATTTA
Source organism: Lepisma saccharinum (assembly GCA_022664845.1). Lineage (NCBI taxonomy): Eukaryota > Metazoa > Arthropoda > Insecta > Zygentoma > Lepismatidae > Lepisma > Lepisma saccharinum. Next base: position 25,938 of record JAGDQP010014951.1, on the reverse strand, counting down.
CGAAACTTGAATCAAAATCTGCTACCGTAACAGTTTTTACTCACTGATTTCCATTCACCCTCCACAGGACATGACAGCAATATAATTGATAAATTACCACATCAGTTTTCCACCAATCACATGTCTGGCTAAAGTGGCACATCTTTATAGATGTTCCCGCCAAGCATCACCCCCTCCCCAAGTCTTCTCCCCCCTGTTTCTTTAATTTTGACTTTTATTAATAACTTTAGGCATCTAAGACTCAGGCCGGGATAGGATTCGGGAATGTGTCGGCCAGGTCGTGTGTTCAAGGTGCCATCCCGGTATTTGGCTAGTGTTACTGAGGAAAACCTGTCAGGATGGTCGGCCGCAAGGATCAAACCCACGTCCTCCCGAATGCTACGCCAATGATCTACCACTGAGCTACGGTGGCTTGGTCCTTGTGTTTTAAATCTTTATCACACTCTTAACTATGCATCTCATCCTGCGATCTTCCGAGCGAACATTGCTCTTGAAACGTTAGAAAAGTGAATAAATGTGCTTCATCCGTTGGAAGTTTGCTCATCAACGTCAATAAATACCAATTACTGCATTTGTTTAGTCTTCAGAATATCGTTACTTTCTTTATAAATATATATAAAAAAAAACTATGCTCTTATCTTGCATACAGTAAATCTTCCCACCAATAATTCCATTGATAATTATAATCTTTGTGCGATGCGTACGCGCCGTGAAGAGCACATGGGGCATGTGGAGATAGAACTTCACATATTTTCAATCTAAGGTACGAAGGTGGGGAGGCCAGTCGCACGTCTGACCGCCTTTACCTCTCAAGCCGAGGATACCAAGGGTACATTGAATTGATTTTAAGGCATTTAGGCAACTCTGGCTCAGACCGGATGGATAATTGGTGCAATGAAGAAAGTAGGAAGAAACGGGAGAACCCCGAGAAAGCCCTCATGGTAAGAGCAGAGTTTGACCGACGACCCAAGCGCCAGGTGAACGCTCTAACAATTCAGCCACCGCGGTCCGTAAAAGATCTGATAAGAATTTTTGTGCCATTCTTCTTTATAACAAACCTCTTAGTATAGTTTTAGGGTCTGCAATTCCCTTGAATTTTATTTAATGGCTTTTAGATATCTAAGGCTCAGGCCGGGATAGGGGAGGGGAAAGGATTTGGGAAGGTGTCGGCCAGGGGCTATGTTGAAGGTGCCATCCCGGCATTTGACTGGTATAACTGAGGAAACCCCTAAAAAAACTAGATCAGGTTGGTCAGGCGCTGGGATCGAATCCACGACCTCCCGAATGCTACGCCAACGCTCTACCACTGAGCTACGGTGGCTCGGTTTGCAATTCCTTTTTTTTTAACCATCTTTATCTTCGTTCGTCCACGACCATGCAGACAACTTGTGCTGCAAAATCGATCGTAATTACTATTGAAATTATTTGTAGAAAATGTACTGTATGCAAGGAAAGACCATGAATCATTTTTTCTCCTATCCTCTAAAATTTTCATTAAAAATGAACTAATTTATGAATAGGCACAGTGCGTTACGAGGCTATTACCGAGCGGTCGTGGCTCAGCATTCGGGAGGTCGTGGTTAAAACTCCCCGGTCGACCATCCTAACTGTGTTTTTTCCTCAGGCAAATGCCGTGTTTTTTCCTATGGTACCTTCAACTTAAGCCCTGGCCCACACCTTTCCGCTTCCCTATCTCAGTCTGGGCCTGAGATGGCTGAAGGCCATACAACATTTATTTATTTATTTATTTTTTATTTTTTTTTAAAGAGGCTATCAATTAAAATACGTACGTGTACAAACTCGATGTCTTTCAGGATCTAGAATTTCCCGACATCAGTAATATTCTAAAAATTATTGTACAACTGAAAAGGATTGTGAAGAAAACAATACTATTTAAACTACTAATATTGAATCACAAGCAAACCTTTTAAATATATTCAAGAAGTGAATCAGCGATGCTCTCAGCAAGCAGCTAATTCTAATTTCTGCTGAGCAACATGTTATATATGCTTGCATCTCGTCCTTTCATCTGTCCAGTTCGAAGGACATAAGACATTATTATTTCATAGTCAAGTTTAAAGCTTTATATGTTTGCAAGCACAGATCTAAATAATTTACAAACATCATTCTTACTTCACTTCTTTAATTTCATGTTTTCTGAAAATTATTTGCACTAAAAAGACCGGAACTTGCCAACTATATTCCAGCGTACTATTTCGTGTGCATGTTTGTTTAGTCTTACGTAAGCATTGCTCTGATCCCCCCTCCCCATTGTCAGCAAAAGTAAGTAACGCTTGAATCTCTTTCCCCCTTTGAATGCTTACGTATACCTTGCTTGAATGGTTTCTAAGTTTAATGACGTGTCAGGGTTCTCACGCATCCTTAAAACCTCCTGGAATCTTATAATCGTGCTTTTAGTCCCGGAAAACTTCTGGATTTTTGGCATTGGTCCTGGATTTTTTTTTTTTTTTTTTAACTGAGATGTCTTTTAAGTATAAAATATCTTCCTTTTAATAATGAAGAGAGGAATAAGAAAAGACCTATGTGCCACAGTTACTGAAACAAGAAGGCAAAAATAGAAGACGATAATATTTTATTAGAAGAGAAACAAAGGAGTCAGCACAGCTAAAAGAAAATCAATTGGATTTCAGACTTCTTACAAAGTCTCAATCTTCTCGTTTAAATGCTGATAAACAAAGGAGAGAGGCTCCACATTTGGACGAGGAGCTTACAAAGGGAAGCACATCTGCTGTAAATACTAACACGAGTATGCCCACTATACACTGTATAGTCATCAGTTTGATTTGGTTCACAGAAATTTATTTTCATAGGAAGAATTTCTATTGTTTTATTTTTTGTCTTACAAGACAGGCAGTGTACTTATTTTCTCTGACAGAAATGCTTCTTTTTGTGTTGGAAATTTAAACTAAATTTCGATTTGTATCTCTAAAAACTTTACAAAAGGAACGGTGGGTGGGAAGGACACTTAAAAAAAAGTTATTTTGCATACGTTGTTTTCATAGTTACCATAATCACTAACTTTGATTAAATATTACCAATGATACGTTTATGTATGTTGTTGGCACATGTATGGAAAGAAAGTTAAATACTCCTGGATTTTAAATGAAATAAAACCGTGGGAACCATGCGTGTATTTAATGGTGATGCATAGGAAAAACCTCAGTTAGGATGTTCGGTTGTTGCTGGGATGACACCCAGGACCTCCCGAATGCAAAACCAATACCATTGAGCTACGGTCGCTTGGTACTGCATTTAATTATATTTATGCTGAAGTTTTCTTGCGTTTACGAAACATTTCTAGCAGCATATTACCATACCGGGGGGCACCCCTCCCCCAAACACGTTTCCAAATAAATTTAAATCAGTGGTGTTTCCTGTCTCCATCCTCCCAAAGCACAATGGTACCCTCCCTCATGCTACTGTTATGAAGATGAGTGGTCACCACGAGTGAGTGAATTGTTATTAACGTTCTAAACGAGCTGGTGAGCAAGGACGGGCCCTACAGTTTTTGGTGAAGTGGGCTCCGAACCACTCCATTCAATGGACCACAGTAGGATTTGAACTCGTGACCACGCGCAAAGAAAGCGAGCGCTCTAACCTCCTGGCCACCCCGAGAAATGAGAAGAAAGGTGTATGAGGATGTCACCCACGGTAGGGTACAAGGAAGAGACCTCAAAACTTTCTGAGTTTTACTGTTAACGGCGCTGGGAAAGGGTCTGGAAAACTGTTTATATTACCGAAACTTCTGGCAATTTTTCTAATAGACTCTAAACCAGATTCACTTTTCCACAGAACAGAGATCACTACCAATCGCATATTCCAATAATAATACTTCCGCGTTACGCGTTTGTCTGTGTTTCTGATGTGGGTGGGCGTCTTGGATCTGTTACTGTATTACCTGTTCGACCACGTGTAGCCTTATTTCTCCTCTTCGTCAATGATAATGACAGTAAGTCTCGAAATATATTACAGTGAAACCCCTCTAAAGCAGGGGAATCAGAAATTGTCCGCTATAGAGAGGTGTCTGCCTTACAGAGGACTCAATATTTTCTTACGTAAATTAATGAGCAATGCAACCAAAAGAACGTACATTGGTGCATGAAGCAATTATACTGTACAACTAAAATCTTACTATTTACATTACCTTCCGCCATGTAAATCGTCCGAAACAAACACACACACAGAGCGAGCGAGAGAGAGAGAGAGATTTTCTTTGCTATTTTACCATGCGAGTACATTTCTCCCTTGAAGCATACTGTTTACCCGGAAGTGCATGAAAAATGAAAAATTGTCAAATTCCATCAGCGTTAAAAATGTTTTTCGGACTGTAATTACGAACTACGGAAGGCAACTTGTCCGAACATTCTGTATGACAGTTCGCATGTTTGAAATTGTTGTTTGATCTATCTATATTAGTGAACGTTCGTTTCTTCAGAAACGAAGGCATTCGAGTATACTCATAAGATCCACGAAAGGTCCAACAGCCACAACGGTAGATTTATCTGTCTATACTAAAGATTGTATTTGCGTAAATTACTTGAGAATCTGGCAATTCATAGATACCCTTTTAATCCCTCCAAACATTCATAACTCAGTGATACTCAATTCTTATCATATTAATAAATCTTTTAATAACAACAGTTATTCGTATTCATTGATGTCAATATAATTTGAATTAAAAATAACACAAAAGGAATTTGATATCACAATAAAACTGACTAGAAAATATTCAAGAATAGAGCTTACATTTTTGTCGCTTGATGGCGTTCCAGTCCTATGGTCAGATTGCTCCTATCAGGGAGTTTACAGAATACACACAGGCCAAATTCATGACTTTGCACGGGAAAAAAAAGACGAAGAATTGTTGGGATCAGCTAGGGAACCTGAGCCTGCCACGCGCGAAGACATGAATAATATTTCTTAACACAGGGCAACTATTTTTCTTAACACATCCTCCTTTGACAATACAAGTTCACATCAAACATGCTTCAAATGTATGAAAATCCTTTTTCTACACGTTTAGGAAAATGGCAAATGTACTATTAAACACAATTTCATGACCAATGACTCAATTTCATTACGTTTTTAGGACTTTTCTGATTTGTAGACACCAATTTCTTTTCGAGAAGACATACTTTAGTTTCTAATGAGACCACCTGAAACTTGTGAAGATGTTGTTCAGCTCATGTCTCGATACACTTGAACTTACAACCTGATAAAACACACATCTATCCTCTCCATTTTCCCCTCGTTTACTGTATACGCATTGCAAAGTAAACGGAGGTTATCTATCCATGGTTTTGCCAGTTTTCTGTTGCTTTCCTACATTTGAGGATAATTTTAATACAGTTACTATATTAAATACAGGATGAAAGGAACATTACAATTTTCCTTACACCATAAAACCAATCTCACACACACTAGATAAATTATATGCCAGCTACAGATTTTAGGAGTCTTTCTTTCACTCCCCGATTGAAAGTTTAGATAAACATATTTGCTTTTTTAAGTCGTCCTTTACACAATGTTCAAAGCTGGTTAACATTTAAAATTCAAATGAAGAAAATTATTTTATCTCCTCCTAATTCTGTATTAAAACCAATACACAAGCAATGGTATAAGGAGTACATACTGCTTGATTTCCTCACAACGATACAATCTTAATAAACGGCAATTTCAGTTCCAGACAAACGAACAAATCTTTTTTTCTTATAATTCACAAACTAAAAATAGAATGAGAGCAAATTTTTCGATTTTACAGGGAAAGAAATAAAATGGTCTGCCTTCAGGCCAATTTCCGGACTATGCTCCGTTAATTGCTTAGCTGTGCGTTTATTGTCTCATTTTATACAGTTTTTGTATTCACAAAAGAACGTGGCATTAAAATGTTCTAAGCGGTGAGTTTCACAAACCTTCGTTCAAGAATTAGCGAATTGTCATTTAACGAATGTAATGTATTTAAAAGAATTCATAAATTCTTAACGAATATTGCTGAAACCCACACCAAATCTTTTACGAATTCTAATAGTTCCATGCCCATATATTTCAAAGAGCGTAACATATCCAAAGAAAAATAGCTACTAATTTACTTATACAACCAATATACACCCTTATCATGTACGAGAAAATAGAAATTTGTAGAAAGGCAAAATTTAGCTGCTTCTCATTCTAGTCAACATCTCTTTGTGTACAATAAACTGCCTAATTACCTGAAGAGTTTTGAAAATATAGAGAGATTTAAATGTGAACGATTGAGTTTGTTAGTATAGAGGGGTTATTATGATGTCAATAAGATTTTAAGTGGTGACTCATTATGTAATAATTTATAGTGATGTTAATTGTACGCCATTATCGTATCATCCTGTCTCATACGTATATAAACATTAACGAATCTTATGTATCACAGGTCATGTCATGTACAACACACACGAATACATTTATATATTATATTCTATCTTGACTTTTTCTCATACATGTTATTATTTTATTTCATTCCCCCCTTTTTTACAAAATAAAAGTACATTCAAAATAAAAGCTTTACAATTCATTTCTCAATATTTTTAATTTCGTCAAATTAAAAAAAAAAAAAACTTAAGTTAATACTACACTTAATTAAGGCCCACTGAAATATACAGAATATATAAACAAATCAGAAAGATTATTTATTATAACTGCGACAGCCTTTACGTCATAAGACGTTTGGCTTTAAAACATTACAGACTAAAATACACACACATACATATATATATATATATATATATATATATATATATATATTTCAAATTTGGTGAATAATAAGATAGAAATATCCCGCCTACCTATTTTCTTCTGCATTAAGGAGTACGTGATTTTGAACCCTGCCGCTGGCTGACTCTGGCGACTACTTTCAGTCTCTGGTTCTTTCCAGTAGTAGCCACCAGAGCCACCAAACGGCTGGGTTGAAACTCACGTGCTCATAAGCAAAAACCTATTCATTTTAGTGCAGATGAAAATAGACAAGTGATATATTATTATTTCGTCTATGGTTTTACTACCAGATTTGGAGAACATGAAGAGAAACGGAAGGTGAATGTAGTAAGCAGGAATTAATCTTATACTTGTTTACATTACTACCATCTTAGCATGAATAACCTTAATCGGAATCATTTTAATAATTTAAATGCAAGACACCATTAACGCGGGTTTCAAATTTAACCAGCGTCAGCTATGACGGTTATCTTGATTTTTTTTTTTTAATTAAAGGCATTAGGGAACTTTGGCTCAGGCCGTATGGATGATAATGGGGGATGAAGAATATGGGAAGAAACGAGACAACTCCGAGAAAATGGTTTCCAACCACCGATCCGCGAAACTGCTGTACCGGTCCTCGGCCAATTAATATCATCTATTATTTAGCACTCCCTTTGCAGATTTCGACCGTCCAA
>JAGDQP010014951.1:0-17290 GCA_022664845.1 Lepisma saccharinum | reverse complement strand
ACATACATGTTCTTAGGAAGCTAACCGTGGATCCTCAAGCATCTTGAGATAAGGACGTTTTATCGCTCCTAGCCGAAGGGCATCGATTCATTGGCTAAAGAGCTAAGAACAGCTCTTAAAATGTGATGTTTAGTCTGATCCATGCCGTGTTCTTAGCAACACTTAAATAACTATAAGCAATTACAATTTAGTACAAAAGTCAAATATGCTCTAAGAACTCAGAGGAAGACTTCGACAATGATTACTATCTAGCATGACTCCGTATTCTTAACTAAATCATTAAATAATCACTAAAAATACTTTCAATTCTGTAGTATTACAACCATCTCTTTGCCTCTTGCAGTGAAAAAGCAAATTAACTTAATTTGGAGGTACTTCAAAATAAGGTAAAATTAAATCTACCACACTGTTATCCCTACTAAATTCATTTTTCTTACTGGAAGGCAAATTCTGTGAGAATTCTTTATATATACGCTATAACATACAATAATTAAATTCTTCTCCCATGGAGAAATAGGCCCACGTTTACTTCACAAAATATATATTTTACAGTGCTATATATACAAAGGATTATAAGAGATTCTCATAAAATTACATTTATACAATGCTTAAATATTTTTTCTGGTCCACCATAACAATAAATCCATTCATCCATCAATAAAATACATCTATCCCCTACACTGCCTTATAAAATTGCAATTTACAAACTGACACACACGTTCCTCGCATACTATATACATAAACACATACCCAATGTAGTCACAGAATTGAAAACTCATACTGTTTGTCGGAATTGACAAACCCAAAACAACAATAATCCGATCCAAGAAAAGTTCTAATGCTAAAAGCTTCTCTTCATTGTCATCTCTGTGTACTGTGTCTAATTCCGTAGCCAAAGTACGCGCTAAATCCTAAAATTAAGAGAAAAAGAAAATGTGTTAATATCACAACAAATGTATTAATCTCTTTCAATACTCAGTACAAATACTGTCATCATAATTAATGTTACTTACCATCAACAATTAAGGTAAATGTAAAGCAACGATCTCCAACAAAAGATACCGGCGTCGGGAAGTGGCGCCCCCATCGCCCAGTCAGTTTTACTGGCTGCAATCAGCCCTGGCAGCTGCCAACACCGTTGTTGCCTACGGGAAGTCCAACAGCAGGGCTAGAGTGCTTTCCTGTTGAGAATTTTTACTTTACCTAACTTTCACCTCATTTTCATTCACAGATGCTTCATTATTTCATCTCCTCTTGTGCTGCGACTTACGCCTCCACGCAATGTCAAAGGATGTGTTATGGATGTACTTGCATTGACGCTGGTCACTGGGACCCGAGGAAAGGGGGCGGAACCATTGGATAGTGCCTAGTTCTTAACAGCAGATTCTTGGATGGTCTAGCTCGTTGAGACTGTGAAGTGCGCCATTGGGGAGCTCTTCGGACCTTTGGTCTCGCCAACACTGGGGGGAATGGGTGTCCCAAGTATCCATCAGTCGAGAGTGCAAGTGATTTCGACGCCAAGTCATTGGACTTCGCCTCGATTTCTAGCTTGCTGACAAGGGTGATGAGGGTAGTGCCCGGCAGCCTCGTTGGCTCCTCAGAACGAAGACGGAGAAGTGTGGCATTTACGGCTTTCATTCACCATGGATCCACTACATCCTAATAAGTCGCCTTCGCAGAAAGAAAGAAAGAAAGAGACAGAATGAAGAGAAAGTCACTGATGCAAGTAAGAAGGCGCATACAGCAAATAAATCAACCGGTGACAAAGAAGATAAAACCGAAGTAGAGGAACAGACAAGTATCGTACCGAATATCACGCGATATCTTGTAATTAAAGTTAAGAATGAAACAGAAAATCCAGGTGGTTTGAAATCCCTTTCATTATTCAAGGGCAACTTGCTCAGGTTGCAGGCGAGCTAAAACACGTTAAAAAGCTTCGCAACGGCACACTCTTAGTGGAGACGTCTACCGATAAACAAACAACTAATCTCCTGAAATTGAAGTCACCAGATCAATTTCAAGTTCAAGTTGAACCACACCGTCAACTGAACTTTAGTCAGGGCGTAATTTCTTGTTGGGACTTGCAAGATGTCCCTGAAGAGGAGATTAAGAATGAACTTGCCAGCCAAGGCGTAGTCAATGTTAGACGTATTAAAACTAGAAAGAGTGGCGAACTCCAACCCATGAGCTCGCTAGTTTTGACGTTTGCCGCACCTCAACTTCCGAGGGACGTGAAGGCAGCTTTCTATTGCTTACCTGTCCGTCCTTATATACCGAGTCCGCTCCGCTGTTTTAAATGTCAGCACGTCGTGTAATGCGACCAATGCTGTATGTGCAATATGCGGTACCAGCAGCCATGGTGCAAATCCTTGCACGTCACTGAAGCCTCAGTGTGTTAACTGCAAAGGTGAGCACACGGCCTGGTCGCGTGACTGTCCGGTATTCAAAGAGGAAAAACGAATTAGAGAGCTGATGGTGATTAAGAAAATATCTGCAGGTGATGCAAAACGTCGAGTAAGAGAGTCTCAACGCACCCTTCCATCTGGTGCGTTTTCCACAGTAGCAGCAAGACTACCAGTTAAAACTGCCTCGGTTGGCACCCAGACAGTTGATGTGTCAACACAAACTGAGAGACCTCCAACTGACAAATCTCGTAAAAGCCGCCAAGCCTCACCCTTATCTATGTAAAACGCACTATTTAAAGAACATAATTAGGTTTTGTTTTGGTTTAAAGTTTTGGAACAAAATATTGGTAAATTACCACAGAGCATGTAAAATGTTGACATTGTTGATAGGAGAATACGAAGATTCGACATATTGGTTCTGAACCTGAATTAAGTTTACGTTGGTATTGGTGTATAATGTATAGGCTGTGATATAAATGGATGAGATTGAATGGATCGAATTGCTTATTAATTATTGTAGTTCAGCATAAAGGTAACTTTTTGGTATTTAGTGGTCATATATGATGGGTTGGGATAAAAGGTTGATGTCACTCACTCACATTTGTTGCTATTTGGGAATTACTCAAGTATAGGCTATGTTCTTCCCGTCAGAATGCTATATGTTTCCCTATCTCGTTCTTTGGGAACAAATATACAATTAGGTGTACGTTGTTTTAAAGGAAAGTCCACCTTACTCTTATTATCTTTCTCCAATGGTCATCTCGGCATTTAGAGGATACAGGTTTTAGGAACTATATCAATCTAGTTCCGCTGACGCCTCCTGAGAGGGAAATCGTCCCTAAGGAGTCTTCTAGAACTTCACGAGTGTTCGTGCTGGTAATATTTCAAAATCCAGTAGTATGTCCCCAGTAATGTCGAGCATAAAGAGACTCACTACTGTTCTGGCTACTCAATTAACTCAACAGGTTCTACCTGCGCTGAACGAGCCGAGTTCATCCCCAACATCAGATATGATTGAGGACGATCTGATGGACTCGGACTTTACTGTAGTCGGAAAGGGAGAGAAATTTAAACCTAGACTTAAAAGGTGATATTTTTATTGATCTCCATCCCAATGGCTATGTTCCAATTGAATCTTAACGGATTTCATTCCCACTATGAAGAACTGCAAGTCTTGCTATCTGATATTTCCCCTGTTATAGTCTGTTTTCAGGAAACAAAATTTAAAACAACTGAATCTGTGCTCTTGAAGAACTTTACACTATATCGCACATATTTTCCAACTGATGGTCGCGCATGTGGCGGTGTTGCAACTGGTGTTGTTGACACGCTGTATTCATAACCTGTCCACATTGCTACGAACCTACAGGTGGTTGCTGTTCGCGTCCACCTTGAGCAGCATGATACAATCCTGAATTTGTACATCACAAGGGAACAAGACTTTACGCTCCTTGACCTCCAGAATCTTTTGCAGCAGTTACCCCCAACCTGTAATTTTAGTTGGAGATTTTAATTCCTGTAACGTTATTTGGGGTAGTGTTCGTACAGATGTCCGTGGTAGAATTGTTGAATCGTTTATTGACGCTTCAAACTTTGTTTTATTAAATACTGGTGATAACACGCATTTTAGTTTAGCAAGTGGCACATACTCTGCGATAGATCTGTCTCTCTGCAGTGCAGTTCTTTTACCCACTGTCATGGCGTGTACATGACGATCTATGTAGTAGTGACCACTTCTCAGTAATTTTAGACTTTTTAAACCTCTATCGAGCACCACGAAAGTTACCGCATTGGTATCTGAAGCGTGCTGATTGGACTAAATATGAAACTCGTGTCCAACTAGTTGATCAAGGAGATTTGCCCCTGAATGATTCGGTTGAGTACTTAAACCGTGAGATTTTGCGAACTGCCAGATGTTCCACCCCACAGTCTGGCTTCCCTGTGGGAACGATGAGCTCGAACTAGCACGGCGACGGCGCAGTCGCGCTCTACGGGTGTTTTCAACCGATATCCTACACGGCAAATTTAAATGCAGTTCGACAGTCACAAGCTTATATTCGACGTCTCATGAAACAAACTCGATGTACATCCTTTCGTGAATACGTATCTTCCATTAATGCACAAACGCCAATCCGAGACGTGTGGGAACGGGTCAGACGTTTGCAAGGCAACTGTCGCTCCGAGGCACTGACTGCTCTGAAGCACAACAATGTCTTGCATACTGACCCAGAAAAGATTGCTAATCTTCTTGGAACAGCCTTTGCAGCAATATCCAGCTCTCAGCACTATAGTGCTAATTTCGTAAACGTTAAGCGACAGGCAGAGACAATACCTCTACGTTTCAACTCTTAATAATTTTGAATCATATAATGTCTCTTTCACCGAGTGGGAATTTGAAACTAACTTGCGGGATGTTAGAAACACATCCCCTGGACTGGATGATATTCACTATAAAATGAATATTCACCTTCCCTCCCAAGGAACGGTCTTCTTGCTAAACCTCTATAATCAGATCTGGAGGACTGATAGCTTCCCTGCTATTTGGCGAGAAGCTATAATTCCGATTCTGAAACCTGACAAAGATAAACTAAACACCACAAGTTACCAGCCCATTGCTCTCACTAGCTGCGTCTGCAAGATTTTTGAGAGAATGATAAACCGACGCCTAATGTGGTACTTGGAGCATAACAGCTTGCTTTCTAATGATCAATGTGGGTTTCGCCAATATCGATCAACTGTCGACCATCTTGCCAGGTTAGAGTCTATTGTTCAGAACGCATTCCTCCGGAATGAACACGTTCTTACTGTGTTCTTCGATTTGGAGAAGGTCTATGATACCACCTGGAGATATACTACGCAAGCTTCATGACTGGTGTATTAGGGGCCACATGGCCCATTTTATATCAAATTACTTACGTGATCGTTATTTTCGTGTTGGTGTTAGTGATCGTTTCTCAGAGCGTTATTAACAGGAGAATGGAGTAACACTGTTCGCTATTGCAGTGAATAGTGTTATGGCTTGTATTCGCCCTCCTGTGCAACGTCTTTTATATGTTGACGACCTGACTATTGTCTGTAAATCTGCGAATATCAACCTCCAACCTCACAGCACGGCAGATCCAACTGACCCTTAACCGTCTTGTCGACTAGTCACACCAGACTATCGTTTTTCACCTACGAAGACAGTCTGTGTACACTTTTGCCGAAAACAAAATTGTTTTGTGGATCTGGACCTCTTTCTTGGAGACAGACAACTACAGTTCGTCGAGAAGGTACGATACCTAGGTCTATTATTTGACATGAAGTTAAATTGGCATAGTCACTTTCGCCAAATTAAAATTTCCTGTACCAAAGCTCTGAATTTGTTACGTGTTTTAAGTCATCCCACTTGGGGTACTGATCGTGCAAACTTGTTGCGCCTTTATCGCGCACTCATTTTATCTAAGCTTACCTATGGTTGTCACGCTTATTCCTCTGCACGATTTTCAGCGTTACATACGCTCGATAGTGTCCATCATGCTGGAATTCGACTCTTCACTGGTGCGTATCGCACAAGTCCTGTCACCAGTCTTTTTGTCGATGCCGCCGAACCACCGCTCGCGATTCATAGGATGTACCATGTGCTGAGCTATCTTGCTAAGATATCATCTTTAACAGGCCACCCAACACATAACTTAGTGGTTTACCCAGTCCAAAGAGCCCTATATGAACGCCGTGGTCACGCTACCCGACCACTAGGCATCCGAGCATCAGAGTTGTTGGATAATCTGAATGCAGACCGTCCAACTGTCTACCCTGTCCGTTTTAGTATCCGTCCCTAGTGGACACTTGCCCGCCCACAGCTTGATATCTCTTTATCCAGTTTAAAGAAATCGGAGACATCCATGATTGAATTCCAGCAACGTTTTCGAGCGTTGCAGAGTCAGTACCCGCGTTTTATATCTGTTTTTACCGATGGGTCCAAATCAGATGAATCTGCTGGATGCGCGATTGTTGTCGATGGGGAAGCCCAGCAATTTTGTCTTCATCCCAAAGCCAGTGTTTTTACTGCTGAGCTATATGCCCTTTTAAAGGCTTTGGATTTTAGTCTTGGGTCGGGTTTCAACCGCATCCTTGTTTGTACAGATTCGCTCAGTGTTGTTCAAAGCCTTGACAATATGTATTCTAAGCATCCGCTCGTGCAAGATATCCTATATAGACACACGCCATCTGCTCTGCCAGTTGTGAGGTTGTCGTTTCGTGATACCAAGTCATGTTGGTATCCATGGTAATGAATTGGCAGATGAAGCTGCTCGTGAGGCCTCTTTAGGAGCTAACATTGATATTCAGCATGTCCCATTCAGGACATGTTGATATATTATAGGCAAGTTACACGGAATGAATGGCAGCGACGATGGGATGACGTAGCTGTGAATAAATTGAAAGAAATTAAGGTATCTGTTGCTCCATGGAAATCATCTTGCCGAGATAGTAGGCGTGAAGAAGTACTTTTATGGCGCCTACGCATAGGACACAGTCGCCTGACACACGGATATCTGTTGCGACGTTTGGATCCACCACATTGTAATAATTGCAATGTAGTTTTAAGTATTCGTCACGTCCTTTTAGATTGTCCAGGATATAATCATCTCAGACAACGTTATAACATCCCCAATGACATGGCGTCATTGTTAGGGAATGAACCAAGTATGTTGCGAAGAGTTCTTATGTATGTTCATTGTGTTATTTAGCTTTTAAGTTTTATGTAGTATTATCGTTTTATTTTGTGAATGCCCATTTACATCCTGCACGTTTTTCAATTGTTATGCTAAAGACTCTATACATCTTTAGTTTTCTTACTCGTTCTTTTGGCCATTTACACCAGTGTTTTATATTTCTGATTTTATCTAACCAACAGCTAAGTTTAGACGTGACAAAGATAAGGGGCATCCCCCGTATCTGGACGGGCGTAAGCCATAGTGCTGTTACCGCCCATAACATTCATTTTATCTTATCCAACAAAAGATGGCAGCACTACCTCGGTGTCTCGACTAATCTGAGACACACATGCATAAGAAAAAAAAATGTACAGAAAAGCACTTATAGTCGGAAAATAATCAATGTATATAGGGTGCAATGTTCTGGTCATAGCAGTGTTGTAAACTACTAACAGCGAATGCTTCCCAATTGTCAAATGGGTTTAGAATATCTGAAACGTGAATTTGGTAGTCCAGTCTCAGGAATGACTTTGGATACGGTTGTAGCTGCTGGCAGTCATAAATCTCCGAGTAATGGTTCAATAAAATTAACAAGATCGTGAAGTCGATCTTTGGGAACACTGACATATTGAACTGAAGATCTTCATGTTCAACTGAACAAACAAAATACAACTTGTATGGTTTACTATACAATATAAAGTTATCAATGGTAAGTCACTGAGTTGTCGCAAGTGGCACTTTCCTCCTATGTGGTACTCACGGTCCACCCTTCACGAGTAAACTTCAATCTCCGGACGACTTTCGAAATCGCATTCTCCATTCCTCTAGAAGCGACTATCATACCGCGCTCAAACGCCGATAATTCCTGTCGGATTGGCATCACCACGGTACACGACGTTTCACTGCACTCACAGAAGTCCAATGAACTGCTTCGCCCCGTTCGACCGGTTTGCCGCGATATTACCGCGCCGTTAACTAGTTCCTTCCTCCTGCTATCCCATGACTTTTGACACTTCACTGTATATTGTAAAATATATTTGTGTGCAAGAGCAAATAATTAGCCTCATACTAATTAAGTAATGAATCAAGGAATGGGAGCAAACATTATTTAAGATACGTCTGTCAGTATTGACTGACTGATTGAATTGTTACCAGGTATTAACGTCCTAAACGAGCTGATGAGCTTCTAAGGATGGGGAACTACAGATTTCGCAGTTAAAGTGGGCTCCTAACCAGTAGCGTAGATAGGAGTTTCTCAAGAGAGGGGATATTTAGAAAATCTCATCCTTGGCAGTTATGCAACCCAACCCAACAACTTAAAAATATTTTTCGGTGCTTCTTTCTTTAGTTTTAGACGAGAACAATCTTGCGTGAAACATATACATGAATAGATTATATCCTTGTAGTTTGCTTAGCTCAGTCATAATTCTAATAATAAATTTAGCCATATTTCAAATTTAAAGTTGTATTTTGTCAAAAACGAAGAGTTTCTCGACCAGTATTTACTTTTTCGCTCACTTTGATAACAGATTTCTCTTCTACAACTGCCAGTTCGTTCGGTCACATATGAAAGTTTCCGTTTTTCTAAGATATATTTATTCGCTTCAGAGTATAAAATATCATCTCTGGCGTAGATGTGGGTGCGGGTTGTACAAAAAATTTGAAGCGCTTTTAAAAAGTTTGGAAATATGATATACTTCCATTGTAGTTTGAATAGAAAATTTTACTTTCATTAATTTCGCTTTAGAAAGTTTCAATTAGTGTAGAATATTTTATATACAAAGGGAAATTAAAAATTCTTCCAATTTTGGGAGTCTATTTTTTCGTGTTCAGTGTCTTCATTTTAAAAAAAATTAATGGAGCCTCAGTTAACACTTTTGTTATCTTTTTATCATTTTTGTTAGTTGAGTTTTGTAGCTATTGGATATTGTAGACCTATACTATTATTTCATACAGCTCAGTGACGTACCCAGATGGAGAGTTCAGAGGGTGTTTACCTCTCCGAAACTCCGACATCTTTGTAAATTTAGCATAATTTTAGGAGTATTTATGTATTTATTATCTAATTTCATATCCAGACCCTCCTTGAACCATTCCCAAATTCCTGAACATCATAAGAAATAGATCTGGATACATGCCTGAAAGGGCTTACTTATACGGTAATTGGGTCTCATTTTCCGGACTTTGTAGATATTTTAATAGATTCTGCCGTACTTTGATTTACTGCAACTTGTTTTGTCTTTCCTCCCACAGTTTTCTTTGGTTTTTTTAAATTTTATAACAGCATCTTTGGCATTATTCACAGCTTCTACTAACTGAAGGTGTTTTTTTTT
The DNA here is from genome assembly GCA_022664845.1 of Lepisma saccharinum. NCBI lineage: Eukaryota > Metazoa > Arthropoda > Insecta > Zygentoma > Lepismatidae > Lepisma > Lepisma saccharinum. The sequence continues at coordinate 7,855 of JAGDQP010014951.1, read as the reverse complement.
AAATAATCAATACAACGGTTAATCGTAGGGATACGCTAATCAATCGAATAAAAACATGAAAGAAATTAGAAATTCATTGAAAACATTACATACTTTCAATCTGAACTTGTAAGATTGTTCAATAAAGAAATTTAGACAATTTCTTCGAACACAAATTAGGTTAATTCTTTAAAATCATGAGTTATACTTTTATATCTGTTTTCTCATACATAGTAATTTCTTTATGGTCTACCCCTATATTTTCACTCTTCATATGCCATAAAAATACATGTTCGTAAGCGAATATATAAAAATAAGTGTCCCAATTTTTCCTAAATAGTTCAATATCAGTTGAATATGAATTGTCTTAAATACTTCCACATTGAGTTGCACAATACACGGAAATTGCAGCTGGGCACTGCCACATTATGTCTTGAACATTTTTAAAATTTCCCAGCAAACTGCTATCACCATCATATTCTTATCAAAATAAGAGCCCATAATTAACACCAAAATCTATCAGATTTGATAAATTGTTTTCGTTAAGTGCCGACCTTTTTTCTTTCCACAACTCTTCTTCCAACGCCACGTTAGGGGAAGATCTGCCAGGTTGTTACCGAGTCACGTGAACAAACTTATATTTTAAAATCTTACATACTCATCATTGATCAATGGAGAATATCCCATGTTGGTCATATTGAAAGTTTCATTCGCTAATGCAGAAAAACATTGCATATTCGGGCAACAGATTCCTTCATTGAACTTGACGGCAGATTTCAATTATTTGATTTAAATGGTTAGACTCTTCTCTCCTTATAGTCGAACGCGGTAGTCGTGTGGTCTGAGGCATTAGACTACCGTCTTCAAGGTCCCGGGTTCGAGTCAATTTTAACAAACATTGCACTGATTTAATCGGGACAGGCCAAAGTCAAAAGTTACTAACATGCTTTATACTAGAAAAAAAAAAGTTTTTTTTTTCTTTTGCCATTTCGGGGCAGTTAACATTATTTGATCATTAATAAATAGCTTAAATGTTAGTTTTTAGTACAAATACATATTTAGAATAATATAATCTGTACTGGGAGTTTAGGACTCGCAGAACAAAACTGTGTTCCATAAATGTGTATTCAATCGATTCCAGCTTTTCGCCAGATATTGCGTTGCGATGGGACAATCTAATGCAGCGGAAAACTTACGTCTCTTGCTCCATCTTAATAACATCGCCATTCGTAGACTTTTCAAATTATATTTTAAGAAAAAACAAGAATAGGAGTGTTTTATGAAAGTAAATACCTTCTTATCAATATGATAAACCCGTTCGAACTTTGAACAGTTTCAGAGCAAAGTACGGGGACTATATGAAAGTTACTAATAACTTTTTGGTAATGGTACGTTATTACTTTATAGTCCAAGAAAATAATTTTCATATTTAAGTTAATGCTTTCTGAATACTTTTGGAGCTCTTTTGTATGAAGAAACAATACAAGAAAGTCACCTTAAACGGGTTTCAAAGAACTGGCTGTTATAGAAACACGAGTCGTGGTTAAGCAACTTATTTTACGCTACTGTGAATATTACACATGCTATTTAAAATTAGAATATATTACTATGGGTATCTGAAGACATATAATGTTCTATTGCTCATTATATAATTGATAATTATTCGAAATATTAAATTTATAGTATTATGATCAAGGAATATATTTTGTGTATGAAACTACATTTTATTTGCTGTATTATGTCATTCTATTCATTGCCCCAGTATTCCAGAAAAATAGAATTTCTATCGCTTTATTATTATTATTGTGTAAGGAAAAGTCAACCGGATCTTTGTTATATACTCAACAATATTTACACTAGCTCCTACGACCAGAATCCAGAGCAGAGGGGCAAAAAGCATAATGGGTGAGTCCGACAAATCTTTGTTAAGGATTTATGAATCGTTAAGAAGTTGTATGAACCTTGAAATACATTAGATTCGCTAAATTATTAACTGAAGCTGGTGAAAACCACAAAATATCTGCTAAGTAGTGAATATTCGTGATGAAAAAAAAAAAAAAGATTTCGTCAATAAGGCCACGGTTTTTTGCCCCGTGAAAAAATAAATATATTGTTTTTTGTTTGTTTTTTTTCGAAAATTTTCGTTTTTTCCCCGGACCTTTAAAACACTACTGCATACAAAATAAAGTTTGCCAAAAGATCACCTTCTCCACTTATGATCTGAAAGGTCGTATTAGATCTTACATGGATCTGTATCTTAATAGCACCAAACTTCCCCAGTCTTGCGAAATTCCTATTTTTTTATTCATATCTAATGTGTGTTAAAATTATTTCTTGTCTACGTACAAAATATCTGCTTCAATTATAGGTGCGAAATGTTTTTCTCCGATCTACCCTCGTTGACTTTATCCGTAACAGGAATTACGATCTTTTTGATTTCTTTCTTAAAATCGTCTTTCTACCGGCGCTATCTATATGATTGTCACAGAAAGCTGTTTTCTAAACGTATGATCATCTTTTTCAAGTTTTTGAATTTTTATTCTACTGGTTGTCCTGAAGGCTATTTATCACATTCACCTAATTGTGAAACTACAACGCAGAATGTACGGTCCTTTATCTATTCAGAATAAACAAACAATTATTATATAGGGATAGCCATAAATCATAGTACTGTTACCGTCCTTAAAATTAATTGTATTTTTAAACTAACAATTATATACTTCCAAACATAATTTAATTCTATTTCTTGCGGAAATATTATCTTCCCAAATACTTATAGGTGGAGTCAAGGGGGGAAATATATCCCCCGTATCCCCCCTTACCTACGCCACTGCTCCTAACCACTCCGTTCAAGACACTCCAGTCGGAACTGAACCCGTGACCATGCGCACACAAAGCGAGCGCGCTAACCTCTCGGCCACCCCGAGGTCGATATTTTGCTTGAGCGTGTACTGTAAGCAGCTTCGAGAGTAACACAAGAAAAGTTTAAGATCGATAAAAAAGAATAAAAAATCTCTCTGCGTTAGTTTGAACTGAAGTGTGAACAGTATATTATCTCGACCGAACGTTGGCAGTTTATTGTGATATGTGTTTCGTAGTTTTGTATCTCTTACTTCCCTCCAATTACATTCACAAAATATGAGTCTCATGACTTACTCAACATTACAGTCTGCATATTTTACCTTTCCTAATTGAAAAGAGTTTTTCAAAACCCGATATTAACTGAATCAAAGTTATTTTTACAGAAAAGACAGTTATTTGCACGGCCCCTAGAAACCTTGATTTTTTCATTAGGGTACTAATTTGATTGTGTATATAACTTCCTGATTTCTTGGGCTCATGCTATTTTTAATTCGTAAAAATAAGGTGTTTTGTAAAAATAAGTTTGAAGTTATCGTCGTTTAAAAAGAACTCAATTACGTTGCAACATTCGTTAAGTATTTTGTTTGTGACCTACGAATGAGTTTTCTAAACAATATTTTGATAATAAAATAATATATAAATAAATAAAACACTTGGTAAACTTTATTTTATTTAAGCCATTTCTAGTAACTACTGACTTGGGCCAATCGCGATTAAAGGAGTACCCGAGGCTCAGACGGTAGCGCGTCTGACTACAAATCGGTCGGCCCGCGTTCAAATTCCGGCCAGTACACACTGGAGACTTTTCTTCATTGCTCCCATGCCTGGCGCTCAGATGTGCACTTAGCCTCCTACCAAGTTGAGTATCAGAGTGTTCTTGGTACTCCTGGGAACAACCTTGGGAGGTAAAGGCGGTCGCGCGTGGGATTCACCACCACACCTCACTTCGAGAATATGTCCAGAAATCGCGACAAACTGTTCTCTACCATAGATGTCCATGCACATAACTGTCGAAAACACTAAGTTCCCGATGTTTTCCGGAAACGATTATAGGCTCTTTCGACGATGAGTTACAACATATCAAAAGATAGTTGAGATCACTTCCTACTCCTGCTTCGGAAATCACAAAATACTGTCCTTTTCCATATACCTCCATGTTAATTTCAAGTGATGCAAAAGGTACCCTGCCGATGTTTGGCGAAAAAACAAGTATAATTCTACTTTTACTGTATATTAAAAATGTATAATGCCTTCCAATTGGTCGCGTTTACGGACCGCAGCCTATGGAAAGTGGGCATAGTTCTTCATCAAAGTTATCTACTTCGTGTAAAATGTTGTTTTAAATTAAATCAAACCCTGGCATAAAATATGGGTTTGAAAACAGTCAGCGCTAAACGTGTGTTGTGTATGCAATATATTCCATGCAGATGATTTACAAGTCGAAACACACGATGACAATTATGGCTTTTTTTTTTCTTCATTAATTTACAAGTTATCCAAACGAATTCTCTATATAGCATACAGATGTTGCGACTGCATTGTAATTCCATGCTGCGTGTTGGTACGACCGTCATGCTAGTAAATGTACTGCAGGAAAACGCTTCCAAAATTGCCTTAAAAATGGATGACGGGAATGCAATGCCATACATTTTTGGGCGTTACTTTGGAACTTTGGGCGTCAGAGAAAAGCTAACTACAACTTACCCTGTTTGTAAAGTTTTATTTTTGAATAAAGGTAAAATAATAACCAAGACTCTATGAATTTACAGAAGTATTTTCTAGTTTTCTCCCACCATTCAAGCCCATGTTTTAATCCTATTAGTGTAAATAAAAAAAAAAAAAAGTAACAAATATTTGTATACATTTATATACTTTCATTATTATTGATGATGGTGGGTGTTCTCCCGGAAGGCAGGTCCTGACCCTTAGGTCGCTGGACAAAGCGAACCAATGGTGGCTTGCCATTGTCTTCCTTTGGATGAAGATTACGTCCTAAGGACAGGACCTAACATGGGCACCGTACCACTTGTCTCCCCACCGGGAATCGACCCGGGACTCCTTGATTCAAGGCAGTGACACTCATAATAATTAAAAACTGTATCTCTCACTCCATGGTCTGTTTACATTTATGAAAACAGCGGCAAGTATCTCCCCACGGAAGTAGAACCCAATTAATATGAAAATGTAGCAATGTTGTAACATGAAATAAGCCATAATATATAGTATACAATCAACTTACTCGTAAGTGACGAAAACTATTTATTCTGCGTACTTTTAACAATATTTATGTATTTTATAACTCTGTACACATGCATTCTTCATGCAATATGCCTTTTTATCTCAAGTTACATAAATCGTAATATATACATTATTAAAAATAATAATATGTAAAATACTGGGCACTGAATGATATCACATTTTCTTTTCTATATACAACACTTACTCTACTAAAACTTGAGGAAAAAGAACAAATAATTATTTTGTGAAACCTAATCTAAACACACTAATCGTCATTTACAGGAGAAACTCTTCTGCTAATTAGAAATAACACATTTGAATCTTTTATTATGTTAAATAAATTGGAGTCCTAAACATTATTAAAGCGAATTACTAACTTCTGATAAAGACATATGAAAATACACACACACACAAATTACATAGGGCTGATGCTTTGTGGTGGGAAAACACCGTGTACGTCGGTTTTGTCGGGGGTTCTCCCGTTTCCTCCCACTTTCCTCATTCTTCTAATTCTGTCATCATCACCCACTCAGCCTGAGCTAAAGTTGCCTACAGACCTTCAATGAAATTTATATTTAAACAAGGAATTGAGCTTTCTGTTAATTAACAAGTTGTGCTTTTATCCTTTCTATATCTATTTCTCAAAATAGAATTTAAACGTTCTCCTTGCTTATGAATAATAACATGATTTTTCTCATTTATGCTGGCAATGATCTTTTTATTAGTTTTTCCTATCATAACAGGAAAATGCCGGGATGATACCTTCAACCTAGACCCTGGCCGACTCCTTTCCTCTACTCTATATCGATCTGAGTTATAGATGCTTAAAACCAATAAATAAATTGAAGTTAAAATTAAGGGAGACGGATTTCACTTTTTGGACTATTTCTCACACAGTTTTGGTTAAACTCGCATTCACGTTAATTATAGGCACTTTCTATTGTACTGCAATATTAAACAAAACACGAATACAAAATACTTTAAAACTCATCCTCACTATAGATAGGTTAACGTCCCGGACTTCGTATCAGCAATAACGAGACACGCGAGTTCGAACCTCGCTGCCAACCATCCTGATTAAAGTTTTCTATTCTTTCCCTCACCTGCACCAGGTGAATGCAGGGATGGTATCTTAACTGATACCATGGTCGCAATCTTCACTATTTTTGTACCCGGAAGAGTGGTGGCCAAGGCACGTCATCTCTCTGGCTTAGGCTAATGCTTCCTGTTCAATCCAGAAGCGAAAAAATTTAAATAAGAGAAGTTTAGAGAAATTTGAAGTATTTTCTTTACAGAATTTGCATATTAGAACAAATATATTCTTCAAGGTTTTATAGATCCTTCATGTTTAACCAACAGTACAAAAAATGAAAATGATACTTTTTGTAGTTGTCTTGGTTACACATATAAATAATACAGTGCATGAAGTTAAAAAGGAAGTCTCTAATCCTACAGGCAAGCTTGACAATTGGGGGTACTACATTTATCACTGCTTTCGAAGTAAACAGGCTGTGAATATTATTAGTCTGAGTACACAAAAATAGTTTCCCTTGTAATAAATTTCCGTTGGAATGAAGTTCCTTGATACCTTTTACATATTTGGAAGACAGGCATCAAAACGTGTGTGCAACAGATTGTGAAAATGTAATGTCCAACAGTCACATATGAATGTTCTGCATAGAACTTAAAAGTAAATAAGGAACCTCACATTCTAGAAAAAACAAAGCACTGTAGAGGCACATAATAATATCGTAAATATTGAAACTTCAGCTTTGGTAGGTAGGCAGATTTTAAGCCAAGTCTACAATGCATAACACTCGTACACTATGGGACAACATTAAATTTTAGAAAATGCTAGCAAGGTAAGGACTCAAATAACAAACTGACAAGTACGAAACACCAAGATTTTGCAACTAAAGTTCTGCTAAAACATTAAATGATAAATATTTCATAAGAAATCCAATTAGACTGACGATATTGGGCCGCATGTAAAGCAAGATGCACAAAGTACGTCACTGCTACAGAAAAAGGACAAATTAAACAACAATTTTAAAACACTACAATAAAAAAAGCCCAACAAGAATTGAAATATATCCACGTACGATGCAAAAACGACTAACTGATTAACATTTATGCAAAAGAAAGGAACACGAATAACTGTGCAATTAATAAGAAGGTAGTTTGTTAAAGGATGACCATTTATTTTTAGGAAAAAAAAATCGAAACCCTTTCTTATTTCATGTCTCCTGAATAATATTTTCCAATTAACGTTTACAGAATAAAAATGCCGTGTTTTCTTGACAAATAAATTTTCAGTTTTACGATTTTTCAAAAAAGGATGGCCATCTCTATTGAACTGAATTTTCTTTATGGTCTTTAGCTCAGACCGGGATAGGGGAGGGGAAAGGATTCGGCAAGGTGTCGGCCAGGGCCTACGTTGAAGGTGATATCTAGGCATTTGCCTGGTATGACCGATTAAAACCCTGGAAAACCCTCAGGATGGTCGACCGCTGGGATCGAAACCACGACGTCCCTAATAGTACGCCAACGCTCTTCCACTGAGCTACAGCAGCTCGGTATGGCCATCTCTTGTTACGAACTGCAATTTCAATGGAGAAAATATAATAATGATATATTTTACGGACGGAAGAGAATTGTTATCTAAACACAATACGTACCTATGTAAATATTAATCCTTAATATCCTCTAAGTACTTTTCACCTACTTCCCGAAGGCTTCTTCACAGACGAATAATGATTATTTTGTGGGGGGGGGG
>JAGDQP010014950.1:1371-43900 GCA_022664845.1 Lepisma saccharinum | reverse complement strand
AAAATATCAATATTTGAATCAAGGTTATTGTACATAATTACTAGTCTATGGAATAAGGAGCGCTGCAGTATACTTAGCCTAGGCGTGGCACAATGAAGGAGGTTATTATTTCTGGTTATTCGCAAGGGAACACGGAAGTAAAATTTAGATATCAACTCTCCAGTTCTAAGATTACCGTTAAGTATCTTGTATAAATACATCAAATCTGCCAGCTTGCGACGAGAAGAGGGTACGTGGAGACCAAGAACGGATAATAACTGTGGTTTGCTGAAGCTACGTACTGATGGTATTCTTCTTTTGACTATAGCAAGAAAAAAGTTCAGAACAGAATCAATATGAGATAGATTAGAAATACTAGCCATGTTCCAAATTGGGGAGCAGTATTCAATTTTAGGGGAGATGAAGGTTTTGTAGAACATACTCAATGAATGAAGGTCCTTAATTTCTGTAAATCTATAGAGAAGACCAAGTAAGTGCATAGAACTGTTAGTTACAGAAGTCACGTGATCAGCAAATAGAAGTTTTTCGTCAAATACCACTCCAAGGTCCTTTTGAGAAGAAACTTTAGCAATAGGATTATCATCAATGATATAGACAGATGGGATTTGATTCCTTTTTAATGAAATAGTGAGAAAAGAAGATTTTGAGGTATTTATTTTCAAGTTCCACGCATCACACCAGTCCAAGAGGTCAGAGATGGAATTTTGGAGATAAGCAACATCCTGTAATGATCTGATTTCTCGAAATAATTTACAGTCGTCAGCAAAAAGAAGATTTTTGGTTTCAGATGACGAGAGATAAGATGGGAGATCGTCCATATATAGAAGGAAAAGGAGGGGGCCCAAAACACTACCTTGAGGTACACCAGAGAGAACGGGAACAAAATTAGAAGATGATCCAGAAAGAACAACACGTTGTTCGCGGCCAGTGAGATAGTCTCGCAATAATGAAAGGAAGTTACCATGGATATTGAATCGGTGAGTTAATTTATAAAGAAGATGATTACAATCAATTCTATCGAGAGCCTTACTAAGATCTAGATAGATGACATCAAGTTGTGTGTTATTGGACAGGCATTGGGTAGCATCAGAGAGTAACAAGGACAGGTTTGTAAGAATGGAACTACCAGGAAGAAAGCCATGTTGAGCAGTCTAGATAGGGTGAGACAAAATTATAAAGTCTATCTTTGACGATTCTTTCACACACCACAGATAAAATAGATAAAAGAGAAATGGGTTTGTATGAAGAGACATGGGTCTTATAACAGGAGACATGGGTTTTAATCTTATAACAGGAAATGTGTATCGTCTTTCGTTCAAGGCTGCATTCAAGAAGAATTGATCGGAAGAATGGGCATGCGCGGTGAATGGAAATCTTGTGTGATTCATCCACAGAAATTTGCGGATGCAACAACAGATTCAATACAATGTGTTTTTTTTTTATATATATATAAGTTTTAATACTGCTGTAATATAGCTAGTCAAGGCAATCAAGATCTTGAATTGAAAGGTGAATATCATCTGTCTATAAATCAGTAAAAATCTTGGTTTTGTTTATTTCGGAATTTAAATTAATTTTCGTTGTCCGGTATAAGAGCATGCTGGTATGCAGCCATGCTCTATTTACAGCTGTCAAACCCGCGTTGCGATAATAGTGCGTAGTATTGATACAAAAGTACAAGGAAAATAGTTCCTGGCTATTTCTAGTTTCATGATATAAAACATTTAGCCTTGTACTGAATTGTCGTGCAAAGCTGGAGCGAGTGGATTATATATAAATGTAATCCCGTTACACAGTATGCTCCCGTCATTCTGTTGTTTAAACATATTTAGTAACCTTAGGAATAAAAGTTTTTCTTTATTTGTGGTTCTCATTATAAGATGTAGTTACTTATAGGCTCTTGTGTTTCTGTATAAAGGGGAAGGATTTTTGTTTTTCGCAATGTAGAGGGATTGATGAATAACTTACAGGGTTTGATTATTTTTATATTTTCATTGCAGATAATTGTGTGTTTCGTGGTGGCAACTTGAGGGACAATTGCAATGCCAATATTGTACAGTGTCGTGTCTCGAGGTACTACAGTCCTTGCTAAATATGCCTCTTGTGCAGGGAACTTCGCGGAAGTTACAGATCAAATTCTGGCGAAAATTCCGCCAGAAGACGGCAAGTTGACATACTCTCATGGCAGCTATTTATTCCATTATGTCTGTGAAGATGGAATCACGTATATGTGTATAACAGACGATGTGAGTACATTTCTTTCTTATAACTTACACTAATTCATACGTATGTTTATACAGGGTAGTTCTAAGGCTGTCAAAATATACTTGTGTGTTGTGCTGAAATTTTGATGAAAGAGTAGTCATCGTAAAAGTAGTAGAAATCAAGAATGTTACGGTCTGAATTGTAGATTGACTTTATTATCTGTGACGTTCGTTTTAATCTCGTATGTAGATCGTTAATTGATTTGTTTCTTGTAATTATATTTAATGGAAACATTACAGATGTTTAGATAAGGTAAATAAAATTAAACTAAAGCTTAGCTTCCAGTCTGTTATCTGAAGTTATTTAACACACGATGCGGGAAATTTTCTTCGGATATTTTGACATTTTTTCACACTTCTATGCTTAGTGAAGACAATACCAGCGTAACAACTGTGGTTTTTTATCAAATTTACTGTAACTTGATTTTTTTAAAATTACATTTTACGGATTTGTAATAGTGTGCTTTGAAGAATAATGCATTTTTCGACTTTATATGAAGCGACCTATTATTTGTGACGGATTTAGTATTAGTTGTGTATGTTTAACGGGCATCTATCTGTAAAGGAACATGCAGAGTACGTTTCGTTAAACAAACAAAAGAGTGGCATGTTTTTTTTCTGAAACTTAATAAATAGTGTACCAACAAAGTAGTTGTAAATTCTATGCTGTCGTGTACTCTCTTTGTAAATTGTGACAGGGAAATAGGTAGCGTTTATGTCATTAGTTGGGTCCGTTAGTTCAGATATCTTGAATGATTAAACTTTAACAAGTTATTCTATGTTTATTTATTTGATTTTTTAAAGGCTAAATCCAAGTGGGGTTTCCCGCCTTTTTCGTTTTGCGTCAATTATTCAAATTTCAGTAGATGAAAACAGAAATTGATTTTCACAGACCAGAATTTGTTTCGTTCTTCAATAATGAGTACAATTACTTTAATTAAATGCTAGTAGTAACTGCAGGATTGAGTGCAGACAATATTGGAACATTATTCTGTCCCAAAAGTGTCTGCACACAATCCTGAGTTTACTATTAATATTTTGTTAAAACTAATTGTACTCATTATTGAAGGACGAAACGAACTTTGGTCTGTCTACTGAAATTTTAATAATTGACTTAAAACGAAAAAGGCGGGAAACCCCAGTTGGATTGAGCCTTAAATTTGAATTTTATTTATATGGCCTTTAGGTATCTAAGATTCAGGCCGCGATAGAGGAGGGGCAAGAATGTTGAAAGGTTTCTCTAGGGCCTTAGTTGAAGGTGCCATCTGCCTGGTGTGACTGAGGAAAAACCTCAGTCAGGATGATCAACCGCTGGGATGGAACCCACGACCCTTTATTTAATATACATTCTATCAGGCTGAACTGGTATCATTGGTCTCAGTCTGTCACACATCTAAGGGGTGACGACCTGGGGCGAGCACTCTTCGGAGGGAACGGGTGGGGTAGCGACTAAGTACTATCCCGGGATTGTCATTTAAAATTGTATATACTCGGCTGCAGGAAGAAAGATTAAAATCGTTACTTTTTGCATTAGTTCATGCGAGTTACTTAAATTGCTTTTCTCTTGGGTTTGCAGGAATTTGAAAGGTCCAGAGCGTTTCTGTATCTGAATGAAGTTAAGAGAAGATTCCAGAATGCTTACGGTGTCAGAGCGAAGTCTGCCTTAGCATATGCAATGAATACGGAATTTGCCCATGTTCTCGCCAATGAAATGGTAAGTTTGTATTTTATCTTGATGTTACTATGGTAGCGTCGTAGTTTACTATACATGTAAAGCAAAATATTTAAAGTCGGTTATTTTTAATGTTACTTCATTTTAAGATACATTCCCTTACTACATGAATTCAGACGTTGAAATGTAATTGTAAAATAGGATAGCATCTATTGTTATTTCGAGCTCTGCTCGCGACAGTCCATGATGAATAATAAAGTGGTTAATTTGTGAGACAGAGTAATAAAAGTTAGTCGCTATACAAAATGTAATGTTCATAAAGCTATTTTTCATTATATCTTCAGTGTTTGTACTTAGTGCCAGTATGTTATATATTACTTTTGTGTAAATTGAGGACTTAAAATGGGAAACCATGTAAGTGACACAAACGACATTTTTCAGGAGAGAGGGAAACGGAATGTCTCTTCGCCTTGAACACGGGTAATTACAACATTTTCCGTTGCGATTTTCAACTATTTGCAATGAGCTAGGAACTTCAATATTTTTGCAGGTTGTTAGGTTTGGAATTCAAACATTTCAGTATCGAAAATGCGATTTTTGGATATATGGCACTTACATGGTTTTCCATTTTAAGTCCTCAATTAATATTTATCACAATGCGTTGTCCTATGAACTAAAGCTTATGTATTCATGAAATTTGAAAAGGTGGTAGTTGTGAATTTTTCGTATAAAGTGAAGCGTTGTAACCGAATAAAAAGAAATTCTGATTTTGTTCAAAAATTGAATTTAATTTATACTAGATACCAACGGAAATAATTGTATTCATTAATTGAAGTGACTTTGTCGAACGTTTGTGTTACACTGTTGCATTTAGAACATATTTGAAACCACCCTGGAGAACCTGGAATACTCAGAGAATTTTATAAATCGGGAAAACTTAGGGAAATTATAATTTATGAGGGAAACTCGGGATAATTTATCCTGACGTAGGGAAGTGGCGCCCAGTCAGTTTTACTGGCTGCAATCAGCCCTGGCAACTGCTAACATCGTTTTGCCTATGGGAAACCTAACAGCAGGGCCAGAATTGGTTCTCCGTTGAGAATGTTACTTCCCAGTTGCGTAGGGAAGTGGCGACCTCATCGCAGGTCTACAGACCGCAACGTGATGCAAATACATCACATAACCCGAGCAACAGACCATCGCTGTAGGGAATTGATGACTCCATCGTCCAGCCGGTTTTGCTGGCTGCAATCAGCCCTAGCAACTAAACATGAACGCTGCTCGAAAGGAGGACCAGCAGAGAGGATCTCATATCACTTCATTTTTCATCCACAGCCGCTTTATTTTCATCTCTTCTGCTGCGACTTGTGCCTCCCCGAAATGAAAAAAGATGTGATAGGATGTATTCGCATTGACGATGGCCCCTGGGGTCATTGGAAAGGGGGCGGAACCATTGGATAGCGCCAAGTTCTAAACGGCTGATTTTTGGATGTTCCAGCTTGTTGAGGCTGAGAAGTGCGCCATTGGGGAGCTACCCGGACCTTTGGTCTAGCCAACACTTTGGGGGAGTGGGTGTCCCAAGTATCCATCAGTCGGGAGTGTAAGTGATTTCGACGCCAAGCAATTTATGACTTTGCCCCGATTTCCAGCTTGCTGACAAGAGTAATGAGGGTAGGACCCGGCAGCCTTGTTGGCTCCACCACATCCTAAGAATAAATCGCCTTCACCGAGAGAGAAGAATAATAATAAAGAGACGGAATGAAGAGAAAGTCGCTGATAAAAGTAAGAAGGCGCATATGGCTAATGAATCAACCAGTGACAAGGAAGAGAAAATAGTAATATAGGAACAGACAAGTATCGTGCCGAATACCACACGATATCTTGTAATTAAGTAAAGAATGAAACCCTTTCATTATTCAAAAGCAACTTGCTCACGTTGCAAGCGAGCTTAAATATGTTAAAAAGCTTAGCAACGGCACCTTATTAGTGGAGAGGTCTAGTGATAAACAAACAACTAATCTCCAGAAATTGAAATCCCTAGTTCCATTTATAGTTCCAGTTGAACCACACTGTCAAATGAACTTTGGTCAGGGCGTAATATCTTGCTCTGAAGAGGAGATTAAGAATGAACTCTTCAGCCAAGGTGTAGTTAATGAATGTTAAACGCATTAAAACCAGAAAGAGCGGCGACTCCAACCCACGGGATCACTAATTTTGACGTTTGCCATGCCACAGCTTCCTAAGGACGTGAAGGTCGCTTTTTATTGCTTGCCTGTCCGTCTTTTTATACCAAATCCGCTCCGCTGTTTTAAATGTCAACACTATGGACACGCCAGCAGTTCTGTAACGTGACCTCTGCTGTATGTGCAATTTGCGGAATCAGTAGCCATGGTGCGGAACCTTGCACCTCACTGAAGTCCCAGTGTATTAATTACAGGGGTGAGCACACGGCCTGGTCGCGTGACTGTCCCATTTTTAAGGAAGAAAAACTAATTCGAGAATTGATGTTATTAGAGAAAATATCTGCTGGTGACGCAAGACGTTGATTAAGAAAGCTCAGCGCACCCTTTTATCTGGTGCATTTTCACAAGTAGTAGCACGAACACCACTTAAAACTGTCTCGGTAACAGAGTCTCATGTACCTGTAGACCCTCCGAAGCCTCGTAGAGGCTCAGAGACTCCTCGCGATATGCCGACGCAGGTTACGTAACAACAGTCACCTGTGCAGAGTTGTAGAACTACAGGCTAAGTCTACATTTAGTCCCCTTAAAGTATCAAAACTTGCACGAGCTTCGCCTCTCGCGACAAGCATATTAAACGTATGACAAACGTTTTGGATGCTCAGGAAGAGTCTCCACATACAATCGATCAACCAAGTTCATCTTTGACGTCAGACATGATTGAGGACAGTGTAATGGATACGGATTGGAATCACGTGGGAAGGAAAGGGAAACCTAAATTTAAACCTAAACTTAGGAGGTGATATTTTTCTTGATCTTCATCCTATGTTTTGCATAGAATTTTTATGATCTCGGTCTATTTGAGCTGACTTTGCCCTTAAGCTTTTAAGTTTTATGTTGTATTCTTGTTTTATCTCGTGAAGGCCCATTTACAGCCTTCGTAAGTTTCTATATATCTTTAGTTTTTCTTAGACCCAGTTTTACAATCGACGGCTAAGCTTCTGATCAGGGCTAAGTTCAGGCCAAGTCATATTTTGGTCAATCGGCATACGCAAAATGTGACTTGGCCTCAACTTAGCCCTGACCAGAACATTAGCCGTCGATTGTAAAACTGGGGGTTAATCGTTTTACTAGCCATTTACACCAGTAAGCTGTTTCTGAAGACCTTTTACATGATTTTATTATTGTAATTAACAGCTAAGTTTTGGCGTGACAAAGATAAGGGACTTCCCCGTATCGGGACGGGCGTAAGCCATAGTGCTGTTACCATAAAATTAATTTTATCTATCGGGGGAAATTTGAGGTGGACCTGTCGACAGTTGGTAAGAGCACTGCCCCGGCAAGGCGGAAGTCGTTGGTTTGATTCCCACTGCTGACCGGATTTTTTCAGTGTGTTAAAATCCTCTATTTTAATGAAGTTTTCTTTTTTTCACTTGTGAAATATCTAATAATGTTCAAGATGCTTGGATTGGGTGGTGGTAGGGTTAAAAAAATCCGTTACGTATTATTTACATGTTCCACTGTAGTAAGAACTCAGGAAATTTGGAAAAATTATTCTGGAAAACTCACGGAATTTCAAGTTACAAAATTAGTAAACACCATGTAAAAATGTACTCAGTATAACACAGGGAGAGAGTGTGCTCACAATGGAAGTGTCATCAGCTGTTCTTCTGATTATAAAACCACATAAATCACTGAACTACGTAAGTCACTTCACACTTCAGTAGTATGTTTGAATAAATATTGTGGTTTAGCAGCTTTATCAACATGTCCCATCACATTATTTCATTCCACTCTTAAGTAAAATTTCGGCCATGTTTTAGCGTAAAGGGCTCATGTTTAATTTAGTTTGATATGGAAGTGGCCTTCGGTGAAATACCCTATAATGGATCTAAGTTTCATAAGCTTCGACTTTCACTAACATATACCAGGCTCATAGTCAGTTTTCTTTCAAGAAAGGTAGCTTGCATTGCCATCGGTAACACACATTCCCATCACATTTTTCGTAACTCTAGACTAACATTAGATTCATTGTTCTCACTACTATTGCTTTTTTATTTTATGTTCTATATCTCCCCATCCTTCCAATAAGTATTTCAATTTACCAATACGCAGATTGTATAGATTTTCTTGTCATCTTAAAATCCATCAGTCAAGTCAGTCGTTCAATTCCAACAGCTATTAATGCATTTTTACTTTGGTGCATTGAATGCATGAATATAAACCATAATATTCATCGTTCCATGTAGACGTTGTGAAGTTTCCAGATACTTTAGTTTATTATCCCTCCGCGGGTATAGAACTACAATCACTTCAGTAAAATATCTAGCCATAACTGGTCAAATATATAAGTTGGTATTCTCTCATTTTGATTTATACATCCGTCTAGTTTCAACCACATTCCCTAAATATTAAACGTATGTGCAGTAAAACCGATATAAAGCGTATGATTGCACCCCTAAAATTCAATCTTAGCCCTCACGTTTTAAATTCCTGGACATATCACTCCCTTAACGGAATCGACAGTTATTTAATAGATAATCGATCATAGATGCGACCTCCTTTGACGCCTAACCGTACCTGTATGAAATTACATTCCAGATCCTAGCTCAAAGTATTGCCGTCCGTTTAAGTTAATCAGTGACTTCGCAAATACAAGTGTGTTAAGCTAAGGTATAATGTAGTTATTGCCATAACATAAGGGAGGCTACCTATTGAAAGGATGCTATGGTCGTGTATGTGAAAGTAAGGGAGAGACTGCGTTTATATGCATGCCCATGGAAGTTTCCCTATGTCACAGTCAAACATGTGTCGCGGGTTCTATTTTCTTTCATAATTTACCTTTCACTCTTTGTAAAACTTGGTATTTTTGAACCATTTTAGTAGCTTCGGCCCGTCGTGACTGTATTAGCTGTTTCTAAAATACACAGATATCCATATCCCAGTCGGGATTCGAACCTAGAACCTTGGAGACGCTGCCCTGACGACTTGGACCACAAAACTACCGTGGTCGGCTCTTTTCTTTTTGTTTTGAATATACGTATAAAAACTCCTTCAGGGTAAAGAGAAGAGTGACGCAAGAATTCTACTCACAAGAGAAGTGATATCAATTTTGCGAGTGATTTTCTTTGTGTTACTATGGTAGAAGTGTTTCCTTTGTAATACAATTAATAGACTTAGTATCCTCCCTTCCGCCATACTGACACAAATAAAATCTCTCGCAAAAAGGATATCACTTCCTTTGTGAGTAGAATTTTTGCGTCACTCTTCTCTTTACTCGGAAGGGGTTTTTATACTGATATCACTTATTTTGTAAGGCTGCCTATTAAAATAAAAAAAAGGTACAGAGTGTTCGTACAAAAGGTCGATTTTGGACCATGATAGGCTCCGTATCTCGAAACGGTAACTCCTATCCAAAAAATATATTGACCCCCCTTCCCCCCGTTACCATCCATTTGGGGCTAAAACAAAAAGACACGCAGAATGAAAGAGACTTTTCTATCATTTATGAAAATTCTGTGATTCGGTTAAAAAAAGTCGTAACTTTTGAACAGCTTCACCGATTTTGTCGTATGATACACCGTTTGAAGGGTATTGGAGCTTAGATTAAGATTCCACAAGTTTCGGCCGCCTGTATGGTCAGGGGTCAGTGCTATCATCAGAAATGTGGAATTTCGAATTTTTTTTGCGCCGCCCTAGGGGTCCCAGGGAGGTCTTTCCGACCCAATTTTTTTGTGTGTGTCTTAGTATGACAAAGATCTTTCAAATGCAAGTTCAGCTACCGTTCTTAATGATAGTAGTTTGCCGTATCGTCAGATAGCATAGTATTAACATAGACCTCATAATAGACTTAGCACGCTTCCCCAATTCTGGCTGCGCTAAAACTAATGGGTTTTTGTTTAGAGCACGTGATTTTGAACCCATCCGCTAGGTAGCTCTGCCATAGACCTATTATGAGGTATTAATGTAGAAATTTTGCTGGAGCTTCAGTTACACGTAGATAAGTCTCTTTAAGGACGTTGTTTGTATGTCTTGATGCATGTGATATGTATGTATGTGACTACTATGTCATTTTGTTTTCCAGAAACGATATTCGGAGTCCCAAGATATTGACACAATATCACGTGTTCAAGGAGAGCTTGATGAACTTAAGGATATCATGGTGAAAAATATAGGTATGTACGAGGATAAAGTATTGCTTCACTTTTTTCTACTCTGACTCAAATGATAGGTAGTGTATATTAAAGATGTATTAACAACAGCAAGAGGAACAAGAAGAAATTCCGATAGTAAAATCTTATCATTTTATAATAGTTGTTGTAATACTGGTGGGCGGAGAATTTTGTAAGTGTGTAGACATATTTCATTTTTAATTGCTAGCTCCATAGAGATAACTAAAAATTCGTACATTCTAAACTTCATGACGCGATACCTCATATAAGGCCTTCACTTGCCAGGTGGATTTAGTTCAAAGGTGGTGGTACGTGGTCAACCTAATGACTTTTCATTCCGCTTCGCTATGCAAAACCACAATGTTGAATTAACACCGGAAAGTCTCCATTGGAACTTATACTGAAAGCAAAAACGTTAACAATTCGAATAAGTAGGAGCGCTATTATGTGATTTCTTGGCCAATTCTAAGACATACATGCTTTTATTATTATTATTATCGGGACCAACTCTGAAAATTAACAGGCCAGCGCAAAATCGGGTTACCCACTGTTGGGCTGTTAACGAACCTTGTTGGTGAAATTAGCAGGTGTATCCTTTTCAATGGTGCCCATAACCCATTATTTCCTCCAGATTCCTCTTATGGTTATTGTGAGGCAACAATATCTAAAGCTATAGTGCAGTACTACCTTCGTATGTCTGCAATGTATTTTCACTCTTCTCGTGATCTTAATATTTAAAAAAAAAAAAACAAAAAAACCGTAAGAGTTTTTTTAATACATCGTACGTGAAATACGGAATACATCCGATCTTAACCAAACTTGGTAAGGTGGTAGTCGTTGACCTCAGTGTGTAGTACTATACAGTAGACTCCTGCCGTTCACCAGTTATGAGGGTAAATCATGACAAATGACTTTTTTTTAGTAGATTTTTGGACTACATTTTGGAATTATCAGTGTGGACGCCATATTGGATGAAGGTCAACTGTTTCAGATAGCCAGTGGGTCGTGTAACGTTCAAACAACATGGGAATGTTCCCAGAGAAACATGGCGGTTACGTTGATCATGTACTCCAGAATTGAACCCTTTCCCACTATTCCACGCTCGTGTACTACGATGCATCATTTCCTTGTCGTTTTGTAACAAGATTGTACTGTTATTACTGTTTGAATCACCCTGTATTATTGGTTTGCATGTGTCTGTCTTGTCTTTTCCCTTCCTTCTCTGATTTGTCCTCGTATCATCACATCTTCTGCAGAGATCATATTTACTGTTTCTTCTTTTGTTAGTTTTACATTCTTTACTCTCCCTACCAGTATTACATCTTTCCAACTTACCGATGCTTGTTATTGTAAGTTTCAGGTAATAAAATATTTTGTTAGATGCCGTTGCTGTTATTTATATTTTCTTTTCTAGATAACGTAGCGATGCGAGGTGAAAAGCTGGAACTTCTGGTAAACAAGACTGAAAATCTTAGTCAAAATGTAAGTACTTATACAGTTGCATTTTCTTGTAGAGAAATTTATCGAACAACACATTGGTGTAAGAATGCACAATACAAAAGGATGGTACAAGAGTTCTTTTTTGTATTCAAATTGTACGTAAAGACTATTATCAGTTTCATTACGTTCTTTAGAAAGAATTTAAATGACGTGGATAGAGTGTAACATATTTGTAAAATCAGAAGAAGATTGCAACAAAATTTGGAATATATAAAACTTACAAAAGGTGAAAAAAATAGTACGCTTCCTTATTAAATGCCGTCAAGTATTTTTTAAGGATCATGAGTATTGCGAATAGTAAGATTATACTTCTAAAGCAGGTGTAAAACGTTCATAGGCTATTAATTATTCTGAACTGAATTCTGTCCAAAATACCTACCTTAAATATAAATATATTATTATTATGTTGACACTGAACTATTTCAAAAGTTCCGTATTCGTAATTGCTTAGTTACAATTGAATTTACTGTTTCATTTTTATCCAATTTAAATGAAGTATAAGCACTAATTAGTAGGACGTCTTGTAAATAATTATTTTCAGCTAATGTAGGCACCATTTTATATACACACACGAAGGGCAAGAGTATCAAAAACCAAAACTCACTTCGTAATTCTGCCCTATGAAAAGTCGGTGCTTTAATCCGCAAACTTTTTTGCTCCTTAACTTAGGAGCTTCTTCAGGCGTACAAATATATTTTTAAATACGTATGTATGTGAATCGTTCATTACGTAATTTTCGTATTTATTTAACTTGTAAATACGTGTAAGTGGAAGATTTATTGAAATACTATTAACGTCCTCAATGAGCTGTGAGTTTCGAAGGACGAAACCTGCAGTTTTTGGTAAAGTGGGCTCCGAACCACTGCGTTGAATGTACCTCAGCGACAATTGAATGTGTGAGCTCGTGCACAGAAAGCCAGCGCGTTTATCTCTCGGTCACCCCGAGGTCTGTAAAAAGAAAAATTTTGTTTACATGAAAGTACTTACTGAGTGTCAGTACCACTTCATCTATAAACACAGCAGTTTTTGTCTTCAGCTGTTTTTTAAATGTTAAAGTGAACAATGTGTTATAAAATAAGATGAAATGAATTGTAATGGCGATAACAGCACTATGGCTTACGCCTGTCCCGATAATGTTGTATGAGGATATTACTGAATGTGTTGGTGAACATTTTAGTAGAGGAAGAACTCAAAATACAAGTAGTTGATTCTAAATACCTTAGGATGCCGGTATGCCCATCTTTCCTCGAATTTCACAATTAAAAAAAAAAGTATGCAATTAGAGTGGCATAAACTACAACGTTCATTGTGTTTACCAAAACCATTTGCAAAATCATACACTGGTTCCAAGAGTTACCTCACAGATAAGCAAAATTCGGGAGTCTATGAAGTTGTGTAACAGCTGTAAAAATATATATATTGGTATGACCAAACGTTGCATGTCAGTACGAATTAGCAAACATGAAAGGGGCGGTAACACCGAAAATCCTGTATCCGGCCTTTCCAAACACTTGAGATCAGAGCAACATCAAGTAGCCTTCCAGGGTAATTGATAGCCTTCAGTGAAATTCCAGGATAATTCATAACACTACCAGCAATTTAGAGATGACTGTTTCGGAAGCATAAGGTAAATATTCCAGAGAGGTGAATTATAAGGTTGGTTTGATTTTACATGCTTGCCCTACGTGCGTATTGCAATGTCTTTATTCAGATTGTTTAACAACTTTATTGAATAATGTGTAACGGTCTCATCAGAACACAGAAATAGAGGATAAGCCAAGATCTTAAAGGATTTATTAGCTATAAGAACAAATAGGTGCTTATATCAGGCACGATTGATGCAAAATTGGATATGTTTATGTATGGAACTTAAATACTTCAGTCCAACTCTCTCTAAGTAATAGTTGGAAGGAACAGAGGTTGTGTTGCAGTGCAGCGTTTGAAGGTCTTCTACAATGACGAAGTTAGTCAAATGCGTAACAAGTAAATTTCCCTGATGTATATGAATCTGTTGGAAAACTTTAACTTACGTTGCATGTATTATCATTGTTATATATGGATTTGTTTGATTGATTTGTGGATCGACAGTGAGGAACGGTTATTTTGTCAGATTCTTTTAGATCTGTTTATATAATCAAAGACTAGTGACTTTCTGCTTTGACCTGACTCCTACTTTGTGGACAGAGAATATTTCTTCATTGTATTCAAGCATCGTTGTCCTTTTCTAGTATAGCTAAAAGAGAATCATCATTGGGCCATATGGGACAATCAGATCAGGCAATGAACGTCTCCTGCATGACATATCCCACTTGGATCCGTAGCACGCTCAAAGGTCTTGTAAATCTTTGTGGGACGCATTCAAGGTGTCGGCAAACAGGCAACGATTCTCCAAACCCTGATCCATCGAACCTTGACGATACAGTCCTGATATAATGGTGAAAAGAACATCCACCAGTCCTTGCAACTGTGTAAAATTACTAATAATAACAACAATAAAAAGGATTGGATATCTATATCGTTGCTACGTTTCCACACCAGGCATGCACCTTTGGGGTTTCGGACTTCGAATTTGAAAGCAAATTTAATTGCTTCGTGTAAGCTTGACTGCAGTTTTTTTATAATCAGTAGTAAGCATTTCTAGTAATTTACTATATAATTAGTTACTTCAGTGTAATTTGTATAATTAAGGCATCTTTGTTTTTGTTTATTTTCAGTCTGTGTCGTTCAGGAAAACTAGTCGCAATTTAGCACGGTCAATGTTTTGGAAGAACGTGAAGCTGTATGTAATTATTGCTGTTGTGATTATTGTAAGTAAATATTCTTTAATAATTTACACGTATCTTTTTATAAAGTATGAAACGCATAAGTATAGGTAGACATGTTTTTAATTATATTAGTATATTTAAGTAATTTGTTCTAATCGTTAAGTTCACTAAATCAGATTAAGGTTTTGTATTTCGAAACTTTTGCTTCGTTTTCACTTGGTTCACAGGAAGTCATATTTTATTTCAACCCAGTCCCTCTGGTCTACTGACTGCTGACTGTGTAGCGTATGATTACGTACGAATAATGACGTATGATTACTGAAATCGAATAAATACTAGCGAAGCGATGGTTGGAGTTTACTTATGCTGATCATCCTGACTGAGCTTTGGCAGGATTTTCCACTTTCCCACTGCAGTCCAGTGAAATTAGACATAAACCTGAACATTAAAAACAATAAAACGAAACCTTTTGTAATAATTAGTACTGCGTCTCTTGTATTACCCACAAAAAATCTCAAAGAATTCCGCGTCGGTTTTAGGGGTCATGAATATACACCGGGTTTTATATAAACAATAATATTTTCTCTCGGAATTAAGATAGAAACTTCGTTCTTGCGTCAAATTGAAGATAATGATTGGTTTCAGTAATTCAAGTTGATATGACATTTATATGCTGTCACCATTTTTAAATATGGCGGATGTTATTTCAAAAAGTATCTTTGCTCTTTTCACTATATAATTTTAATAGCAAATAACTATGAAACACACAGATACCGACAAGCACCTGAAATAAACGTGATAGCGCGTTACCTAATCTTTTGAGCGAGACCAACATCATTGTTATATCTTGGATATTGAGCGAGCTAGTCGGTTTTATGTGATAAAGAGTGTTGTACTTTACGACGTTAGGACCTGCAAGGCTAAACACTATGCTGGAAATTTTCGATAAACGTAACTCCTCGGGGTAAAAACTTCAGTTTTACGTTAAATTAAAGGAAATGAATTGTAAAATGATCCTAGATAATCCCGCTTCGGGTTTAGGGTTATGACGTCCTCAATATGGTGGCCGTCAGAATTGGTAATGGATTCTTTAAATGCGTTTGATATCACAGAATTGAGATGAAAGCGTCCTTTTTGTGTAATATTCATGGGAACCGATTGGAAAAGACTACAATGAAGAATTTTATTCATTGCTGCCCCTCTCTTTGAGATATATTAAGGAAAACTGATAGAAAATAGTTTTTTGATTTAAGGTTTGAAGTTTATGTAAACTAACCTCGGTAATTGTAACATACTATCACAATAAGCAAAACTAAACTTATAGAACACTTTAAGCGCTTCAACACTGTATCAGTATCGTTTCTCCATCTTTAAATCGAAGGTAACTATGTGTTTGGATGTAATCTTAGTGTTTTTGTGTGCTAACTCTATAACAAAGGTTCTTGTTCCGTGAAACATTTTCAATACGGTGAGACGTCATCTTTATCATTAGTACCATCGATAACCTGGCAGCCTTTCTCCTGTTCCAGTTCACATTCACTCTATATTTCACAGTGTTTGGGCGAGTCCACTCTTCTTCCAGCTTCAGTACCAACAGTCTGTAGCGGCTGATCTTTTCGTTGACACGTAATTCCGCTCTCCGTTGAATAGCTGTGATGTTCTCTACGAAATTGGTTGATGCTTTGGTGAATTCAGCCAAATTCATGTCCGGTTTCTGGAGTCTTATTAAAGGTCTGCTACCGCATATCCCTTTTCTGATTTCTGACTTGTACTGCTGGGTAAGGGGCGCCTTATGTAGCAGCTTGCGCAGTGTTCCAAAGCATTCTTCTTTGGTCACCTCTGAAATTATAGTTTGCTTCTGCTGGCTTACAGAAGGCTTCTCTATGGGAGAAACCATGCTTTTTTGCTTCTCTCATCACTGTTTCCTTATTGTTCAGCCTCAGTTTTGTATGTCGTCCAATGTGTCATTCAGCTCGGCAGGCCCATGGAGATTTCTTCTTAAATAAAATTTTATGGCTTTTAAGCACCTCTGCTGAGGCCGATTTATGCTTTAAGTGTCTCCATATTGTATTAAAAACTACAGGATTTAGAAGATCGCTGTAGAAGCAAGGTTATGTTTTGTATCGAGAAGTACAAGTACATAAAACTACTCTTTGTAGAAATACCAATGATATAATAATTTCAACATTTTCGAAATTATTCCAGCTCCAACATTCAGCTCGGTGCTACAGCGTACTATCGTCTGTATTGCTGATCGAAATAAAGTATGCGAAACAAGAATCTAGTAGTATAATTAGAAGTCAATTTTATAGTAAACACTTTTTATTCATTTTCGTAACTTCACCCTAATGACATGCTTGTCAATAAACTTACTTATATGTGTGCATATGCATATACATGATAACCATTCAGTTGATATTTATAGGTAATCCCTTTCCCAGACTCAGTAGTATTATATGAACAACGTATTGAGGACTGTAACAATATAATGATCCTTATAACAATCCTAATCATATGGACTGATTCTTTTGACCATCACCCAGACAAATTCTTCACAGCGTCATCCCACCGCTGAAGAACACCATATGAGTACAAATAAAAATTAAATAATTCGCTCGCATTTAAAGATAGAGAAACAATACTGATACTGTTTTAAAGCTCTTAAAGCGATCTGTTAATATGATAATTTGTACGGTAACTTTATGATAATATGCTAGTTACCGTAGTAATTTTACATAAACTTCAAAACATAAGTAACTATTTTCTATCAGTTTTCCATAATATATCTCAAAGAGAGGGTCAGCAAGGAATAAAATTCTTCATTGTAGTCATTTTCCAATTAATTCCCTTGAATTTTATACAAAAATGACGCTTCCATCTCATTTTTGTGAGTAGTCATGCGCGTTTTAAGATTTTATTAGCAATTCTGACGGCCGCCATATTTGTGATGTCATTACCCCTAAAGCCGAAGCGTGATTCTTTGGGACTTTCTGTGAGTAATACAGGTGAAATAGTATTACATATTGCAAGAGGTTTCGTCTTGTTCTCTTAAATGTCTAGGTAGACGGAGTTTGCTTATCGAAAATTTTCAGCATGGTGCTTAGTTTTGAGTACTTAAAGGTCAGTAAAGTACAGCACCCTGTATCATAAAACCGACTAACTCGCTCAATATTTAAGATATAACAATTACATTGGTCTCGTTCGAAAGATTAGATAACGCGCTATAACGTTTATTTCAGGCTGTTTTTCGGTATCTGTGAGAGTTCTATAGTTATTTGCTATTAAAATTATATAGTGAAAGTAGGAAAACTACTTTTTTTGGAATAACATCCGCCATATTTAAATATGGCGACGGCATATAAACACCATATCAACTTGAATTACTGAAACCAATCATTATCTTCAATTTGACTCAAGAGGGAAGTTTTTATCTTAATTCTGAGCGACGATATTATCGTTTAAGTCAAACTCTGTGTTTGCGCGTGAACGCCATATTGATGACGTCATAATCCCTACGCGGGAATCTTTGGGACTTTTTCTGAGGAATACATATTGCAACATGTTTCGTCGTGTTGTTTTGAATGAAGTAGACCCAAATATGTCTAATTTCACTGTACTACTACTTGGCAATTACCAGGATGATTCCGTCAAGTGACCCTGGCTGCTTTAAGGCATGACCTGTAGCCTTAGGGCACTGTTAAAGCGATAAGAACAAAGTTCCAGTACATATTAGTACATAACTTCTGTGTTCCTATGTACTACTACTACTTATTATTAAGTAACTTAGGAACTTCCGTTAATTTTAGTTTTATCATTTGAAATCAGATTAGTTCGAGTAAATATACAGTACAGTAAATATAAATAATATACAGTAAATATAAATAATAAGTTTATTTCCATATTCTAAATAAAAGAAGAAAGGAAAAAAATCTTTACTTTTGAATCATTGTGGTAAAAGTATGTGTAAATTGTGGTAAATCATTTATTTGAAGTAAAAGAACTTACGGCTACAGTTTGATTCGCCGCCATTAGCTATCAATTTTTATTCCTGTGGGGTGAATGGAAGTAAAAATAGAAAACTACCAAAGTGTTTTCTGTTCAGAATAATAAATATTTATGGAAGAGGGGCTGCGGTGGCTCAGTTGGTAGAGCGTTCACCTCTGGTGCTAGGGGTCGTCGGATCGATCCCTGTTCATGCCATGTGGGCTTTGTGGTGGACAAACACCGTGTGCGTGGGTTTTCTCGGGGTGCTCCCACTTCCTTCATTCCACCAATTCCTCCCATCATCATCCATACGGCCTGAGCCATAGTTGCCTAAAGGCCTTAAAATAAATTCAAATTTATGGAAGAATCCATAAATTAGGGATTAACGAATGTTAACTATTAGAAATTCGTTGGAGTCTATACATTTGTAGTATACTGAATAGGTATGTAAACAGTGGTCAGAACATTACTGTTATATGTAAATTATATTTTGATAGCGAAAAAATCAGAAAGAATCGTAATTTGGCCTGTACTTTCGTAAATACTTTGGGAGTGGCATGGATGAGTTTGCACGATACTGTAAGGTGATGCGTTGACAAACGAAAACATTTTCATCTAGTTCACACCGTAGTTGCTGCCTTTGAAGAATTCGGTCGCATATGCGAATAAAATTAATTGATCTATGTTTATTGTGTAAAAGTATATACAAAGTGGACACTCAAGTGATACATCATAAAATTGTATAAACCAAATAGGACGGCAGAAGTCTGAAACAATGGCAGCCTAAAACTACTACCGACCAGCATAAGGAATATCCGGTTCCAAATATATCTGCCATTTGTATTTGGTATAACATTTCTATTAACATTGCTATCAGAGGTGGGATTGCTAAGTCATGTTGTATCAGTGAAACATATTTAAATGCTACAAGTCGAGAAAAGTGGCTCAATTTTTTTTTTTTTTAACTATCTAATAGCCCCAACAGCTGCTTTAGCCAGTTCTCGCTACCAGCTGTTGTTAAGCTGTAGCGATTAAGTCTATATCTAGTCTCTTGACTTTCATATGTCCGGATGTCTGCAGCAAGGAACTAGAGTACAGTGGAACCCCGTTTATACGGACTATAGAACATATGCATGTACAGTAGTTTTCTCCCCTAAATCCATCCATGCTTTAAAGCAACGACTAATTGAATTCGAACTCATACTTTATGTAAAAAGAGGCAAAAGTGTACAATAAGTTAAATTAAATGTGTGCAGCAGACTGTATTATTTATGCCGTTAGAGATTTATCGCTTATCCAGATTGATCCCGATCGAGCCTGATAAACGGATTTCCACTATATTTGTAACACAACAACCACGCAAAATTCCCCTCAAACCATGAAATTTCTTCCGTATTGCGATAAAAAGTTTGTCTTTTTTTTCTCGTAAAGACAAGAGAACTGTAGTCCTTAAGTTGGTTAAAAAATAATGCTTTGAGATATAACAATTTCTGCTTTATTTCGAGCATTCTGTACAGAACTGACGACTATGATGAAACTTAATTGTAGAGAAAGTCTTCATGTTTTACATGGAAATAGCTACGACGATTCATTCTTGAAAATATCACAAAAAAGGATATATCGGATAACATCGATTTTGATACTCGTTGAGCGGGCCATGGCTCAGTAGGGCTTTGGCTTAGCATTCGGAAGGTTCTTTGAACGATCCCAGCGACAGCCTATAGGTTTCTCCAGGGTTTTCCATGTCGCACCAGGCCCGGGATGATACCTATTAGCTAGGCCCTGGCTGACTATCCTTTCCTCCACTCTATCTAGACCTGAGTCTGAGATGCCTACTATAAATTAATGTTTTAAAAAAATCGTACAGTACGCCAGATTGGATGGCGGCTGTTCTCATTTCTCATATGTATACTGGTTTTGGTATACGGCCTGTTGTTGGTATACTTACCTCAGAATAGTTAAACCTAGTGGTTTGTATGTGAGAGAAGCAAGTATAGACATGTATCATGATTGAGTTATAAGGATTGGTAGGAAAGGAAGGAGACATGTGAAAACGTTACTCAAAGCATTTCTGTAAGCATAAGGCAGAGGATATAGGAAGTATTTTTGCAATTTCACTGGTATTGATACTTTAATTTGTGCCTTTGCTGGTCTACCAGACTTTGCTTTATCAGTACACGGCGCGTGTAAAAATAATAAAATCCGAGATCCTACAATTGAGGACATTGCCGGAAGAAGGGCACATAGATCAAAAATGCATTTTCTTAAAAACAGCTAGTAAAGATTTAGGTTCAGTGTTACCCAGAAATTTTTGAAACAATATTGATGTCGAGGACACCAGAATCAGGTTTGAAAACTTTAACTAACCCGATAGAATTCAAAGTTTGTATGAAAATATATTGAAAATTGTGTATGCATGTTATGTGCCCTTCTTTCGGCAATCAAAGATTTCATGGTGGTTAGGTTGAAGAAAGAAAGCACAAACAATTCTAAGCACAGTATTTAATACAAAAAGAACATTGAAAATTACAATAAAAATTGCCTCACCAAATATTTCTTCTAATCTCTTCGTTCTTGAGATTGAATGAAACCAATCTGCAAGCCGTATGTCGCACTTAAAAAGGCAATGTTTGGGAACCCATTGCACAACCTAAACAACTTGAGCTAGAAAAACGAAATTTGGTATGACGGTACATCATCACTAGCTGATTAAGAAAATATTACAAAACGTTGAAACGGTCGCCATCTTGGATCCAAAATGCACAGCCTAAACGGCTGGAGATAGAAAAACGAAATTTGGTATGGCGGTACCAGTAAGGTACGAAAATATTATAAAATGTCTCCAAAGAGGCCATCTTGGATCCAAAATGGCGGACCCCAAAAATTCATTTTCACCACCGTTTGAGCTAGATACGAAATTTGGCATAAAACTGTATTATCAAGAGTAGTTTAGGAAAATATTACAACATTTTGAAAAAGTCACCACCTTGGATTCAGAATGACCGCCGTCAGAAAACGTTTTCAAGACAGTTTGCGCTAGAAATACGAAATTTGGCATAAAAGTGTATTCTCAAGAGTGGTTTAGGAAAATACTGCAACATTTAGAAAAAGTCACCATCTTGGTTTCAAAGTGGCCGCCCAAAAACATTTTAAACACCGTTCTAGCTACGGCACTAATTTCCCGCATTCACTTTGAATCAAAAAGAATGTATTTTTTCCGGTGACGGGCTAATTATATTGTTTTTATGTGTGATCTGACTAGACCAATCTTTCTGTCGCACTGTGTAAATGATCGGCCTCTGAAGAAGTTCTACATAAAACACATTGCTGAATCATGAACAAAACTTGATCATTGTCGAGTTGAGGTTTTGTTCGCCAGCATGGTCCGAAAGCAAGACGACAGTTTTCACTTCCAGAAACTTTTCTACATATTTCTTTCTAGCAACCCAACGAATATTGACTTGTAATTCGCAGGACATGTAGAAAAGAACATGGCGGATCGTTTAAAGCGGTTGCCGGAAAAATTGCACATATGTGCCCGTCTTCTGGCAGTGTTCTCAATTGAAGCTCCATGGATCCAATTTTAAAATTGTGCTTTAAAAAATGGGAAATATCCAGGAATACCATTAGGTGATCTGAAATTTATTCGGATAGTTTTCCACTTTGTAGGTAATATTAACTTCCGCATTAACTGATAATCTCAGAAAAACTTTACTGTGCGCATTTTGAGGATATGGTGTATGAAATTGCTGTACAAAATAATATTGTCCCATAATTAAAAGTAGGATACCGAAGATAAAGAAAGTAATTTGATTTCCTGTCTTATTCTGACGCTATCAGCAGTGGCAGAATACTCCTCATTAGAAATTTTCCAGTAGAGGTCGCTGGCAGCGTGACAAACGAAAACCGTATTGCGTTGTGTGTAATACTGCTTTTTGGCGCTAAGAGAAAACCCGCGAATACAAGATTGCCAAACAAGCGACTATCGCCTTCCCTATAAGCGTACAATTATACTATGTTATTTCCCCTCTGCCGCTAAAACATACAGTAATGTTCGGTATGTCCATTAAAAATAACGCGGGGATTACAATCACACCAATATATGCATTTGCCTTTCCCGCCTCATTAACGAAAGGAAACGTTACGAAGGTATGTTGCGAATCACTCTTTCTCACATCAGCTTTTGTTATTGATGTGTTATACGGTATGGTTCTGTGCAGTCATGCCAGGTATGAGCATTTCACTACGTTCAGGGTGGGGAGTATTAGAAAATGGGATGGATAATTAAAATATTGCGGGGGGTAATTAAAATTTGCATACTAAGCAAATGCAATCCTATTCTATTTTTAACCCATAAAAAATAGTCCTGTAGTAATCACTCTTTCTCATAGCACTTTCTCTTTCTCTCTCACTTTATTCTTAACAATAACTGCCGGTGTACTAAAGTGAAGTAAACATAGTCGCACTGCATTTTAACCAGATAATTTGGAACAGTGAGAAGTGTTTTAAGTGAAAAATACGTTTATAAATCACACAGAAAATGCTGCTTTTATTTGAAATAATTAATTGTTCCAAGGTTATGGATATATAAAATCTCTAAGTAGGTAAGTGTATATTTATATTCACTCATTTTATTTTCGAAGAGGTAGGTTTTTTTAAAGTGCAGAATTACTCCATTGTAAATGTCGAAGACCTTAAATATTAGTTCCACTGTATATTATAATTCATGCTGCCTAATTATGTCTAATTTTTGTTCCTATTTTTAAATTAAAAGAAAAAAAGAAATGTGTATCGGTAGTATATTTAAAGACTGTTTCAAGACCGTTCTATTGATTGTAAAACGATGTTCCTAGCACATGTAGTTCCAGAGATAAGTGGATTTTACATAATTTTGATCAATCTGTTTCATGCTGTCCGGAAAAATCGGGAATTTCTCGGGAATGTGAAAATCAGTTTTCAGTGGCCACGCTGTTATTAAGTTTTTGTCAACCGAATTACTCAAGAAATCTATAGAAATCTCAAAGACAGCTGAGCTGAGAATCTTACGTGGAAATGACATCTGAAATAATGTACACGTTGCAGAATATTGTGCTGCAACTGTAAAACGATTGAATCTAGAAGAAATATAGAGTTTTAGGTTCCAAATTATACTCAGAATTATGAAGAAACATTTTAATACTGTAATCATAGTTGACATATCTTCAATTGATTTACATAAGTTCTTGTTCCATACAGTTTCTGTGGAGTATATATACACAATTTCCGAAACTAGGTGGTTCACAATTTTGTACCACTTGTTGAGACCGCAGAGATTATCTTTCTGTTGGAATTACCGTTAAGGTACATTATAGTGCATTAACAACAGATAGTGAACATCAAATACTTCACAGAACCAAATAAAAGTGTACAATGTGTTTTTACAAATGCGACGGAACTTACGTAACTTGTCATTTTGAGCCATGTACAAGAAGACTATTGAGTTCTTCAGATAATTGTAATGAAATAACGTGCGATCAGCCTGTCTGTCATTTATTAATTTCTAAGTGCGGAGATTTTCCTTAAAACATCGTTAAGCGGTAGGCAAACTGTCGTTAGCCGAATTTTGAGAGAGATTCTAGGACCTGCTGGGTAATAAAAATTGACATGAACATAATTGTGTTCCAAACTGAATTCTGCAGTCCACTACTGTCGGTCTTAAATGCATGCGACTGTGTCCTTTTCCCCTGTGATCGGAAAGGTTGTATGTTGCAGACAGAAGGGTCTTCATATGCAGGGACGTATTTAGGAAATCAGAGTTACAGACAAAAATAGTATAAGTTTAGGGGTAATTATCTGTAATATACATTTCATGCCCAGATATAGGTCGGACCCCTCCGGAAGACCATGGACCCCTCCCAAAATCAAATTCTGCACACGTGCCTGTTCATATATGTCTGATAACATCTGAAAGAATTTTCAGTAAAAAGCCACAGACTTTCTGATAGGTTTCTTGCTCCTTTGACTCTTGGCCAGTGTACTTCACTTTCACACACAAAAAGGTGACAACGTTTCGCCAAAGGTATGTTCACATAATTGAAAGAATAGAGGCGCATCGTGCTAAGGAGTAGCCATGTTGCCAGCTGAATACTGACGTGAGTATAGACCAGGCTTTCTTATACGGATAATTGAGGACCATTATCTACTTTCCGTGTTCACCATTCTTTTAACTTTTAAGAAAGCGCTCACGAGCATTATTCATCCCCACTTTGCAAATCTATAACTCCGTGCAAATTCACTTGTCAAGGTTGAAATTTCTACCTTTGTTTCTTCTTTTATAGGTACATAACGTGCGAAAAAAAAAAAAACATCATTTAAATTTGATCCCTCAGCAGAGGTATTGGTCCTCTATTGTTCATTAATGACGATTTTTTTATTATTTGTAAAATCTTCATTAAATAAAATAAGAAATCACATATCAGCTTTCATACTCTCTATACCTTCAATATAATTTTATCATTTGATATCTAGTAGTGTACAAAAAATCAACTTTGATTAAGCCCTACTTTGCGAAACAGCACCTAAAAATTGGATATTTTTTTTCTCTCTATTTCGAAAATCATATTCGCATACCATTTTGACCAGTTCAATTACGTTTTGGGCTTTTCATGAAGAGTACTAAAATGATGTAGTAGACTTCAAGGAAGAGACTGACAAGCCAGTCTGCAGATATTACATTTACCGTAAATGTCTGTTAACACAAATAGTGGCGTGTACCGCAATACAAAAATAGCTGCCATTAATGAATGGGCGGGGATATTACTAAAAGAATACCCGTTTTGAACTATTCACATATAAGATATACTTTAAATCAGAAATTTTTGAAATATGGCGCGCAACCAATGCTGGATTTACCCTGTAGGATCTAGATATATGACTATTAATGGCAACGTACAGATTTCTACGTTAATATATAAAAGACAAGAAAGTAATCATAGATTTATTTCTTTCGCAGGTGATAGTGTACTTCATCGTGTCCATGGCTTGTGGAGGTTTGAGTTGGAGTAGTTGTGTTGGTAAATAAGGCACCTGCTTGTGGGAGGATCCTGAGTTATTGATGCAGATGTCAAGGGGTGTACTGACTAAAACAGAAGAGTTCGTGTACAGTATCAAAAATGACATACAATACCACGGTCATATATGTATGATTGCAAATCGTAAATGTTATATATAAGACTATATAAATATGCTTGTTATTTTTAAATAGTATTTTTATTGTAATTTCTGTATAATTACGACATATAAAGCGATGTGATTTTTGCCTCTTTGAAGTTAAGTTGCTGTGAAACGTGGTATGTGTGAATGAACTTAATCAGAATGGCTGACGTTGACCAGAAACACTCGTAGTTCATTTGAAGAAAGAAGCCTGTGTCTTTGCTTAAGTGTTAGGGGGACATTTTTAAACTTTTTTCTTGTACATATAAGATTTGTAAATGGTTCATAAATAATGTGAATATTGTGTTGTATGTATGTATTGAGACTACGTGTAATTGAGAACGGTGATTGGTGTCGTACGTTGTATATAGAATTTACTCTTCAGTGTAAATAATATGTGCTTTGGAAGTATTTTAAGGAGTATTTTTGGACATGTACAAGGTCAATAATCATTTGGCTTGCTCCATATTCGATTTCGAAAGGGTTAGAAGTGGAACTACAGTGGAGTAAATATTTTGAACGGTCACAGAATAAAACTAATCCACGACACCGATTCTGCTTGACACTGTATGGTGCAATCCCAATAACTATGTATTTTTTTTATTAATTATTATCATTATTATTATTATCGTTTTAGAAGATAATTTAATGAAATGCCCTAGCAAAATGTAGTGATTTGAAAGTAGAGTAGCTATGGACAGGACAAAATAATCACGTGAAATATTAAGGAAATATGTGGATTCGTCTTTTTTGAATAAATGGTAGCGTACAGCATTGTTGTGAACAATGTAAAGAGACTGGAAAAGTTTGTTGTGTTGGGAATTGTTATCGTATGCCACTCGTTTTCTGTGTGCAATATTTATATCAATTTGTCTTATAGCTGTGTGCTCTTTCCTTTTTCTTAGTGTGCGCGTGTGTGTGTGTTGCAAGCTTTTCTGATAGTTAAGATGTCGCAAAGAGTCTATAGTCTCTGCCGCGCGTAGCAACATTTACGGGTCAGCGTTATGCACAGTTAGTTTTGGTTTAATGTATATGTTGCTTATGACTCCTCACTTGCAGTTTGTATTGCATATTGTATCAAAGCAGAACTCAACACATGATTGCAACAAAATTAATTTGCACTGGGTGAGGCAAACTTCAAATTCCTTTAGAATTAAATGATTCGCTCGGTTTTGATATTTCCTTTAATCCATTGTTCTATCTATCTCCTAAAGTGGCATTGATATATTGTATGTGTATGGAAAGTTAACAATGCAATTTAGAAAATCATGAAATAAAAGGACGTTACTCGTATCTTTGTATTTTTGTGTGTATTCTTTTCGTATTACCTATTTCAATAACACTTTCAGTCATTTCTCATAGTAAAACAACTCTTTAAAAAGAAGGCTAGAATCAAACTTATACTATAAAAGCCATTTTGACGTCTTTCAGGCAGATACTTATTTTGAAAGACACTATAAAAGGATTTTGATAAAGGCAGGACTCAAACCCACATTTCCGAAAGACTTGTTCCTTTAAATAGTGATTTCACGTGCTCATTGAACCAACTCACTCTACGGGTAACGGAACTCGCAAGTTCATCACCGCAGTAACAAACGTTCGCCATTGTATTATATCCTGGGCAATATCAAGCCTGTTTTCACCTTGACCATCTACTTCTCGAAGATCTCTTCTAATATCTGAACGACTTTTTGGTCTTTCATGACTTACCCTTTGTGATTTAATTATTCTTACATCGGTCGAATCGTACAATCTGCAGTTTTGCATTATGCAGTCTCCTCCATTCTACGGTCAGCTCGTCCCGTACTTTTATTAATTGATACGCAGTCGAATACTGTTTAGCGTTACAGCAGTATACATAATCATTCCGGTTTGGTTTGAGGTTTCAGGTTAAATGAACGTTGGTTCAGTTACATTTCCTCTGGACTTGAGGTGGTTTATTTTTTTTTTTTTTTAGTTACGAATGACTAGATAATTTTTCATGCTAGTCAGCTAGTAACTTAATCGAGACATATAACCAATGTCAACAGTGATTACTCATTATAGACGTTTCAGTAAATGAATAAAGAAAGTATGATAGAATTCATAATATGCTTTTGTTTTACGAGTATGAAAGTCATTGGCAACGGCCTCATACATATGGCACTTTTTGTTCAAAAAAGGCCCGTCCAAGAGAAGAAAGACACCACTACTAACGAAGGAACATTCCCAACTGTTCAGCCGATATTTACATAAAATATTTTTTTCTCATTAGGTTTTAATCTATAATGCACGAAAATGACATCCATAGACCCAACCCAACCTTTTTGAAAACTTTGAATAGAAATTTTTTGAAATATCGATTTCTGGCTTTTTGATCCAACCTTTGAGTAAAGACAATAGGTGAAGGGCTACATGTGGTGGTGGTATGAGAATCGTGCTCGCCATCTTGGATTCGGCTCGAGAATTTTAAGTAGGAACAGGAGCTTGTGACATTTCATTTTAAGCTAGCTTGTTCCCAGAACTTCAAATATGAAGACATTTTACACCTACACTTATTTGTTTAGGAGATATAAATTCTAGAAGTTACAATTTGGCGTCCTACAACATGTGCTCAATTTGTTGGCAATTTGTGTGGGCACACAAAACCAGTCGTTTTTCAAATCATCATGTTCACTGGGTAATACCGGGTTAAACGGTGGTGAAGGTATACTGGATTCGTTGCTGGGGATTTGAAAAACTACTGGTTTTGTGTGCCCACACAAGTTGAGCCCGTTGTAGGACGCCAAATTGAAACTTCTAAACAAGCGTAGGTGTAAAATGTCTTCATATTTGAATTTCTGAAAACAAGCTAGCCTATTTAAAATTATCGAGCCGAATCCAAGATGGCGACCATGATTCTCATACCACCACCTGATGTAGCCCTTCACCTATTATTACCCGAAGGTTGGATCATATTCCCGCAGCGGGTTTATCACAAGTGTCTTCATACCTATTCCTTACAATGTACACATCGATATTTCGAAAAATTTCTATTCAAAAAGGTTGGGTCTATGGATGTCATTTTCGTGTATGACAGATTAAATCCTAGTGAGAAAAAAATATTTCATGTAAATATCGGCTGAACAGTTGGGAGTGTTCCCTCATAAGTATTGTCATGGGTTGCATAACTTACTATCGAGCCGCCATAGCTCAGTGGTGTAGAGTGTTGGCTTAGCATTCGAGAGGTCGTGGGTTTTCCAGGATTTTTCCTCAGTCACACCAGGCAAATTCCGGGATGGCACCTTCAACATAGGCCCTGGCCAACACCTTCCCGGATTTTTTCCCCTCCCCTATCCCTGCCTGAGCCTTCGATGCCTAAATGCCTTAAATAAAAATAAAAACTTACTGAACAGTGGCGAATATAGGATTTTCGGAAGGGGGGCGCTGATCTGAGGAATAAACCAGGAAAATTTTGGATATTTTGGCGGTAAATTAATTTTCTAAGTATAAATTCATCGTATTTCTCCTCATATTGTTAAATTTTATCATGGAGTATGAAACACTAAGAACAATGAGGAAAAAACCAATTTGTTATTAAAAGTAAATTGTTGAAATCTAAAATATTTTCTCATTGAGGAGGGGGCGCTGCCCCTTCTGTGGATTCGCCACTTATTGAACACACTGTACATAAGAATTTTCTAAATAGTGATAATTTTCAGTTTGATTACCAGACATTCATCAAATGCGCTCTTTCGTTAAGACGTCCACTTATAAAATTGAAATGGCGAACGTCTTTTTAAAAAGAAAAAGAAAAGTGGAACGTGATGTACAGGAGCATTAACTTCTTTTTCTTATGATCAATTAGTGACTAGATTTTAGCTGCATTTCGTGGGAGAAGGAATTAACAATATTTTGTTTACCATGTTGGTAAATATGACTCAACTGTCAAGTCTTGACAGTTTTTAGAGACGGAAGCTTTGACCATCTGATATCGATGTTAGTAAGCTTCCTGAGCCAATGTTTCATCAAACGCACACGCTACTTGTTCCCGATTAGACTTCTTCTCAGTACCTGCTGTGGGATAATTTGGTACCTCGTGAATATAAAGCATTGTAAAAAGAAAGAATTTGTGACACCAGCACTTGATTACTTGTGACGGAAACCTTGCTAATGTCACATAAGGACAGAAATGTAATCCAGAGTCTTGTATGTGAAGTTAGATGCACAAAAATATTTTTTTAATAGATCATCAGAATTCTTTAAATAAAAATCGATCTGAGACTTTGCTTTCTGTCGTTTGAATCACGTTCTACTTTGGAATTTTGTATATTGGTTATATAGTACGAAGCCACAAGAGTTAAGTATATATAATATAAATAGGCCATTTTAAACTAATACAATAATAAATCACAGCCACTGTTGGATGAGGCCTCTCCCCGGAGGGAGAAGATTGGTCTACTGCTACCACGCTGCACAGTGCGGCTGATTCCAAAAAGCTGGCCAAAAGTAAAAAACGCAAGTGAATGATCTTAAAAACTGTACTCGGTTTTTTGGGGGGGTCGCTGATTACGAATCTGAAGTCAGAGTTGCAAAATGTAACCCCCTTCATACTCTATTGACAACCCCTATTCGTGAAACAGCCTGTATATCATATTACAATCAAGATGGATATCATGTTCATG
Source organism: Lepisma saccharinum (assembly GCA_022664845.1). Lineage (NCBI taxonomy): Eukaryota > Metazoa > Arthropoda > Insecta > Zygentoma > Lepismatidae > Lepisma > Lepisma saccharinum. The sequence goes on along the minus strand of JAGDQP010014950.1, from coordinate 13,529 downwards.
CTTTTTTGGGTCGCTGATTACGAATTTGAAGTCAGAGTTACAAAATTGAACCCCCTTAACAAAATTTTATCGTATACTTAAATAATTGTTTTTAATGAAATATGATGTTTTTTTATTAAATGATTCTTGATTGGATTTTGGGCGGCCATAATCCAACATGGCGACTTTTTCAACATGTAATATTTTCCTAAACTACTCATGATAATACACCTCTGTGCCAAATTTCGTAGCTCTAGCTCAAACGGTGTGGGAAATGCATTTTTGGGTCCTCCATTTTGAAACGATTGAATAACAATCGGGGGCAACTTCGGGCGGATTTTTTTATGTATATATATATATATATATATATTGACGAACATACATTTGCCTCTAACTTACAATAAGTCTGACAGCGGAACAACACGGACAATATAACTTTTTCATAATATCGTATTTTAACGCTGTCAATCAAAATCAATTTGTTTCACTAATCATTTATATTTGGTAAATTATTATTTCATAACTTTTTAAAATATATTCTACGTACTTTCTGACGTTGATTCCATTTTATTTGATTATGATCTGCTTCAGTCTAAAGTTTTTATACAACTTTCAACACGTGCGTCGTTTACTGCCTCAGTAACACAATCGATGCCAATCGAACAAAGGGAGCTTCGCGACTTCTATTCTGGGACAGGTAAAAGCAAATAAACACTTTCATAAGTAATTTCTGACCATTACAGATGTACTATAACCAACCCAACATAAAAAAAACACACACACACTAACTAGTTACTTTTTTAGTTTTGGCCAGCATTTTTGGAATCAGCCGCACTGTGCACTGACCAGACGGTTTGGGAGAGCTCAAGCTCTTTACTGTGATGTTTTATTCATATAGCATCTCTCCAATTGCATCACGATGCTGGGTGGGTACCGTTCCAGGCCCACACGCCTTGGAAAAAATCCTTGCCAACGCCGAGAATCGAACCCGGGACCCCTCAATCCGTAGTCAGACACGCTAAGAACTAGGCGAACGGGGGTGGTCTCCTTTAAATTAATATTATAGAATAAATAATAAGATAAACTTATCCTGCCTACCTATGGAGGACAGATTGGCCTATGCCTGGGGGTGTGGAAGCAAAGAATGGATGAAGATCTAGCTAGGAAGAGAGGAGGAAGATTGGGATATTTTAAATAAGGTATTGTACGGAACGTGATGCTCAATTTTTTTTCACCCTCCAGGCGATCTTGGCTTTTGCTGGCTTCAATTTCAGGTCACTAGAAGTAGATCTGTCTCTCGTATAGAGATCCATGCGAAAATACCACATCCCTCCCTGCAAATCGAACACTGCGAAGAACCCTATCATACACACTTGTGACGATAAGGCATTTTGTTTTGATAATGAATGATATTAATAACCATATTAATGAAATGGCGGTACTGTCGTAGGTAATCATAATATTCAGCATCTATTTCACGATATATTCTATCGCTGTCCAGAAGTGGCACGTGCTAAATGATAGCGATATTGGGATGATGTTGATGTCAATAAATTAGACGAGATCATAGATTATATTTTGATCCACTCATGATTGATGTATTCATGTTCTAAGCATGCGTCTGTATTTTACTAGATCGTCCTGGATATGTTCATGTTGCACATTAGTTTTACGAATAATGCAACCTCCCCCCCCCCGTTTCAAATTCAAATGTCCTCCACCTTCTTTCATCATAATTGTATGATGTTGAACAAGTCAACAATAAAATAATTGAATCCCAAATGTTGAGAACCGTCACCCCAAAATTGAAGTGTGTGCGCAGTAAACAATAAATGTCCCATTTCCTAACTATGAACTAATGGTGCCATTTGTTAGCATTTAGTAGTAGCAATGTTTAATTTGTTATAAATTACGAAAGAAGGGGGGATCGTAAAGTTAGTGGTTGCTGATGAGTTCCAACATACTACCTGTGTAGGTAAAAGTACAAAGATTTTATACCTGTTAGGATGATATTCAGAATCAACAACTGGGAATTTAATCCTCACGCACCAGAGGAAAAACTCCGGCAAATCGAACATTGGTTACAGGTGAAAATAAGGCCTTGTGAAATGTCCAAGTTACCACTTAATTGGAGGACTGTACATTATTTCATTGGTTCTATATGTACTTGTGTAATAGTGTCATAGCGGAACTCCAGATAGGGCGCTAATGCCTTGTTTACATTACTAACATCTTACCATGGTTAATGTTAACCCAGGTTATTTTAGTAATGTAAACGGTAGTTACTGTTAACGCGGGTTTCAAATTTAACCAGCGTCAACTTACGACGGTTATCTTGTAACGTTATGGTGAGTCTAGATTAGACCAAATTTGTATGCGTGTACATGTTGGTGAGGACTGTCTTAGAACTGCGAAAACATCGGTCCTTTCTTTGCTACTCCGAACTTTGTAAACAGAAAACGAGACAAAGAGAATACATACGGATCAATACTTACTACATAAATTAGTATATTTGTTGGCACAATGCACTACAGTACGTTTAAACATATAGAAGAATCTAAAAGACCCGAAATGATATAAATGCTGTCATAATTATTCTTCAGTGTTTCTGTTATCACTGTTCACAGCGTTGCCAGATACCGAGAACTAATATTAATTTCATTGGCTTTATGGGATAAATCTCGAAATTCTGTGTTCGTAAACGTCAAAATCGTCTAATGTTGTTAAACATAGGTTTATCAAACGTGTCATTATACGTGTTGGCAAAACATGTGTGTTTCTAACACATTACAGAAAGAGATTGAAACAATACTGGAATATATCAATCATAAACCACAGCCATATTCAATCCACTAGTGGATGAGACCTCTCCCCGAAGGGAGGAGTTGGTCTACTGCTCCCACGCTGACCAGACGGGTTGGGAGAGGAGAGCCGAAGACTGTGATCGACAATATATATTGTGTACTATATATAGTATTTTTTTAAATATATCATTGATGTACAAAACTACCATCTGACGTTAAAATTCTTGCTAGCATGAAAGAAAATATTTTAAAAAATGTTTTTTTCTATCATTTTTCAGAAAATAAACTGTTTCTGAAATGTATTGATAATATTTCATGCTCTCTGAGTACATCTCTAAATGCGATACAGGACTGACTGCTGCCATTGAAAACGTCATGATTACATGACGCCAGGGGGCTGAGAAAACAGTTAATCTTGTTTGTCCACTCCCAGTCTAAACCAATAAGAACAACTTTTTTCGGTTTTAACTCAGTTTTTACGCTAAATATCGTTGTGCAGCCCGTTTCTTTATGTCTTAATTATTGGGGGGAAATATATATATATATATATATATATATATATATATTTGTAGTATTTACTATTATATGCAGAGTATACTATCATGCGAATAACTCAGTAATTAAGATTTAAATCATTAAACCGCACAGCAATAAGAAGCGTATAAAACTGAGTTAGAACTGAAAATTTAACCCACGTTGGATTAGACTGGAAGTGGAAAATCGAGTTTAAATATTTGCTCTGGCGTCTATCTTTCGACACTAAGCAGTTACTCCTGTCGTGTGGGCGTAAGCCGATTTTATTAATTTGGTATGTTATGTGTTTAAGAAAATAAGAAAATCTAATATTTGGTTAGTTGCTTCGATTCGCCTAGTCTTTTGTGTACGTAATTATGTCTGGGCAATTCGTATGATAGCAGTAATATTGCAAATCGATTAAGAGGGCACATAAAAATAATTCCAGATCTTTTAGGTATTTATTCTCTCGTGTGTGTTTAAACCTATCGTAGTGTATTGTACCATCAAATATAGTAATTTCTGCAGTAAGTAATTACCCAAATACATTATCTTTGTTTTTTTCTATTTTCAAAATTCCGAGTAGGAAAGAAGCGACCGATGATTTCGTCGTTTTGAGACGGTCATCACCAACATGTGCAAGTACAGAAATTTGGCCTAATCTGTAAGAAACGGCTGTGTAAACGCAAATTAGTCTTTAGACGCGAATCACTTCGTGAGTTTATTTATTTCTTTATCAAAATATGTAGTATTCTAGTGGTGCATATAACTTTTTAAGTATAAAAGAATGATGGCAGAACCAATAAAAAAGTGTTGCTCTACAATCAATTCATTTTGTGATCATTTTTTAAAATTATTTAATCCTCTCCCATGTAACAAGCGGACAATTTACTCTACGGAAACTTCTTCCTGTTTCTTTACAGACAATGGTAGTACAAGCACGATAACGAAGTTAAGTTCGGTAGTCTGAACGCAAGTTAGTTTTACCCAAAATTTTTACCATCGTAAAATGTTAGTAATCTAAACAAGGCATAAGCCGCTTCATAGTTTAATCATTTGAATTTCTTATATGCATATAGCGCAATGTGTGAGTGTATGTGAAGCTATTATTTATAGAATATTCAAGAGGAGAACAACACTTTAAATATATTACTAAAAATCAACAAAGACATTATTAAAGAAGGAAATTAAACTGATAAAGACGTATATGTCAGATGTAGTAATGACCTGTACAATGATATAACTTGAATTTACATCATACAATATGCCTAATTGTCTCAACCATAATGAGTAGTTTTTATTGATGACCTTATTGTTTCTCAGGATTACAGAGGTTCTTGGGGAAATAATTTCCTTTCGCCGGAGATAACTCTCCCAATACGGAAACCTCTCCCATGGATCCTAGCGGTTCGGGACCAAGAGTCGTTTCTTTCGTCGGAGAGACTATGGCATACACGGAGACCTCTCACCAGTAGCAGATTGAAGGAGCTCCCGATAAGATTGATCTCTTTCGTCGGAGATATCTTATTACAGTGTTTCCCAGCCTTTTCGAGGCGGCGGACGCCATGATTTCTTACTAGTTTCTTTGCGGACCCCTGCTCCTACAACTAAGAAAAACATTAAACATATAGTCTTTTTGCAACATCTGTGGCTTAAAAAAGGCGCATAATTTCTATACATGAAAGTACATTTGAATACAGATTGCTAACACCACTGCAAATTGTGAAATAGTAGTAATAATAATAAAAACTAACAATTTTGTTTACTTACAGTTACTCAATGAGATGGCTGGTGTTGTTTTCCGGCCGACAACTTTTTAATATCTGGCTCCAAAGTAGATATTTTCAGGCGCAGATCTGGTTCCATATCAAGTCTGTTTCTGTACTTATTTTTCATATAGACAAGTGCAGAAAATGTTGACTCGCACAAGTAAGTAGTAGCGAAAGGCATTAGACGTGAAATTGCCTTCATCGAAACATCAGGATACAAAGACCGCGCAAACACAAACTAGGAAACATCATCTTCAACGAGGAATCGCAAGACAACTCAATAAGCTGGTCTTCTTCATTTGGTGATAGCTCATTTTCATTATTTAGAAACGGGTTCTTCATCCAATTGTTTATATCTTTGGAAACCGGAAAGTAGGCTCTCAACTGAGAACCCAAAGAAGACAAACGCTCCTTCATGCTTTCACGATCTTCATTTGGGAGTTTTGTTTCACTTGTCGACAGAAAGTCGTTCAGCGTGGAAAAGGAATCGTATTCCTTATTGTCGATTCGGCGAACCCAAACTTTAATTTTTTTAATTGTGGCCTCAGTTTTGTCATCCACTGAAAATACAGTAACACTGGAACCTTGGAGACTTGAATTTAATGTATTCAGAAACGAGAAGATATCCGACAAATAAGCAAGTGTCGAGAGAGAAGGAAAGTCATTTAAGCAGTCCTTTAGTTTTGGTTCCAATTTCGAATCAATCACAAAAAGTCTCACCTCATCACCCAGCTCGAATAATCGAGTAAGAACTCTTCCGCGAGATAACCAGCGTACCTCAGAATGTAAAAGTAAATGTTCATAATCACTTCCCATTTCGTTACACAATGCAGCGAAAATTCTGGAACTAAGCGGACGAGCCTTGATAAAGTTTACAATTTTAACGCATGCATCGAAAACATCTTTCATCTTGGATGGCAAAAATAAAATATTTTATTTTATAAATTATTTAATTATAAAATAAAATTATTTTATAAAATGAAATCTGCAAAAAATGATGTAAATATTTGGAACTAAATTTCCGTTACACATCAAACTATCGTGGCCCCCTTACATGCTTGTCGTGGCCCCCCAGGGGTCCGCGGACCCCAAGTTGGGAAACACTGTCTTATTAGGTAGAGCCGTTCGTCCTTCACAGACTGAGTATTAGGGAGGCCAGGAGGCTGATTTATTGTAAGTACGTCGGAGATCACGCACGTCGTACTGCACAGAAGGTGACTGTTTATGAACTTATGGCAGTGATATTGTGGATCACGGTCTCGATTAAATCGAATATTTCACATTATTAGAATCGTCATTGACTGTCTTGGGAATCTGCAACTTACTGCCAAGGATCGTCTCGGGAAGTGACGGGTGTAGTATGCAATGGAGCAACCATCCAGAAATAGAACCGTCATAGCGTATCAGTGAAAACATGTAGATTAAAGTACACTTTTGGGGGAAAACAAAAGTTGTCCAGCTTAAAACTCGAATGTCTCTGATCACCCTTCAATAACAATCTTTTTGCATGTGTGAGATTTTTTGTGCATTCTCTTTAAGATGATCCCTCAGCTTCTATACGCTGTTAAATGTTCTTATTCTTAATAATAATAATAATTTCATTTTGTTTTGAAGTACCCTCTACGAACTTAATTTAACTTATATGTGCTATTCGATTTTATTACCGTATTTTAAAAGCATAATGTAATTGATATAATAAGTTTTCCCGTTCCGTATCAAAATAGTCGTAACATAGCTCACAGAACTGTACTCCATACATTTCAAGATCTACCTTATGTCTTATTGAGGAATTACATGAAATGAAGTTGGTTACGAGTAGATGATCAAATCGTATTGAGATACCTACATGCTAGTGATTATACCGACGTTGGAAACATGGTCGGACCGGAAAAAACAGAAGTGCAGAATATGTTTCTCAAAAGTGCTTATCATAACTTCAGACATGTAACAACCCATGTACAAAAATTAAGGGTTTTCTAAAATAGTGATGTTGCCAGTGTTGTTACAGTATTTGTCTTGGATGACACATATCTATCTATAGCATATTTAGACGTTTTCTTCCACTGCTGGGTGAAGGTCTCCCCATTTTCTTTCCACATATCTCGGTCTGCTGCTGTCCTCATCCAAGTAGCTTTTGAAAAACGCTTGATTTCATCTACCCATCTACTGGACGTCGTCTCAGTCGTTTCTTTTCTCTAGGAATCCACCGTAGTACATTTGTCGTCCATCTTCTGTCTGTTAGTCTACCTATGTGACCGGCCCATATCCACTTGATCTTCGCAGTCTTGATTACATTGGTACGCTTCAGACACATTGGTAGGTTGCTTTTGAAAATAAAGTGTAGTTTTCCAAAGGAGCTCCACGCCATTTTACATCTATTTATTTCATCCGTCAACTTGGCATTCGATGTTTTGAGCTGTATATATATAATATATATATATATATATATATATATATATATATATATATATATATATGTGTGTGTGTGTGTGTGTGTGTGTGTGTGTGAGAGAGAGAGAGAGAGATAGATAGATTTAATATATATGACCACCCCATTGGTCTAGTGCTTAGTGTTGCTGACTACGGATTGTGGGTTCCCGGGTTCGATTACCGGCGCTGGCAGGGATTTTTTTCAACTCACTCGGCATCGTGATGTAATTGGGGAGCTACTATGAATTAAAGATAGTGGTGATCACAGTGAGAGCTTAGGCTTTTCTCTCCCAACCCGTCTGGTGTGCATGGGAACAGTAGTCCAAACTCCTCCCTCCGGGGAGATGCCTCACCCAGTAGTGGATCGAATATGGCTGTGATTTATTATATATATATGACAATTTTTAATTTGAAGTTGTGTGCTACTCATATAGTTGGCTCAAAAACATGCAGCGGTATTCAACCTGTCCAGGAAGGCGAGAGAAATTCTCCGCCGGACACATGGAAATGGAAAGACAAAACCGAATATTTACGTGAATTAAGTCAGCGTAAAAAAATACTATTTAAAATTGTCCGTGCATGACTGAAAGATAAATCATTATGAAGTTATAACAATGGCATGTCGAATAGTTGTGTGTTTGCAATTAATGGGGAAGCCATCTTGTTATGATTTGTATGCAGGCATGTGTTGTGTGTCCAGGAACATGTGTGTGCGTCATGTTCCTGCAAGTATTGGATGGCTGTCGTTCCTTATGTATGAATACAGAATGATTATTTTTATCCAATGAGACTAGTGTTTCTTTTTTATTATTATTAAAGCAGAGCAAGCGCGAGAAGTACAATATCCATAAAAGGAAGTTAAATTCGTCCGAAAGAAATATTCGATGTAAAATTCGCAAAACGCATCCTCATACTATGGGGGGCATTTTCCCGAACGTTTAAAAGATGTGTGAAAAATAAAAACCTACTCAATAATAAGCTTTATTTTCCGTGTGTTCCTAATAATAATCGGACGCATCGGAAGTGAAGAGTTCTGTCAACAGCTTTTCCCATCAAGTAATGGAAATGAAACGACAGAAAAGTGGGTGGTGTCTGTGGCTACAAAATCCCTATTAGCATCGTAGAAAGTATAACATATCATTGGTACATTGCTAGAAACTTCTTACAATAGCTGAAGAACTGATTTTGCTAGCAGCAATTGATATGGCCTTGATTATGATTGGTGCATTACCTGCTAAAGAAAAAGAGAACACCTGAGAAATGGGTCTTTGATAGCGCGGTCAGTCGTATAAACAGTCAGCTGAACGATTGTTTTCCACCCTCAAAGGATTGAAGAGAACAACTATGAAATGAAAAAGGCTCAGCAACTTGACAGTTCTATAAATTGAGAGCTATATTACAAGGTAACTGAGCTATATACAGTATATTTCGGATATTATATTACGATATAAATAGATTATGCGTGTAAATCACCATAAGAATTCAAGGAAGATGAGGGGCAGCGCATTCTGCGGGCCTAGGTGTGAGACATACCTAAATACGCCACTGGTTAAAACTGAAAAATTGTTTCATATTGGATTAGACTGGAAGTGGATGGTGAAGGTTAAATGTCCCCTTCGCTCACTGACTCCTTCGTATTAATTATTTTTTAAATGGTATCGATCAGTCCAGTCAGTATCGCTCTTACATGTTAGATAGAGATAAATCGGTGAAGCACATGTCAATTGGCGAAATGTAGATCACAGTGTTGGCTATTTCCCCCAACTGATAGTTGAATGAGTGTGTTTCATTCGTGCAGTGGCGCCCATTCATTTCGAAAGAGGTCATGCAAACCTTACCTCAGCAGGACCCACCCCCCTTTAGGTTGACCCACCCCAAGAAAAGAGTGTATTTTTAAATGCTGCATTTCATAGGTATTCTTTAATTTTCGAAAGGAAACGTATTTATTTTTAAGGGTCACAAAATTTATTCACAGCAGAAAAAAAAAACAAAAAAAAACTAAAATATCTAGATGTACACTGATTGGTACATTCGTCGCGTCTAAGCGTACATCATAGTGCGTAACACTAACATTTTTTTATAGTAAAAGGATAATAAAAGTGTGAGTGGACATCAGACTGAATTGGTGCTATATGACACACCACGTCGACCACTTAGATATGTAGCAAATGTGAATTTTAGGAGTACTCAACATTTGTAGCATTTCACATATCAGTGTCACTAAATAATTAGTTTTGTCGTAATCAATATCCTTTAAGGAGCGAACATATCAACCACTTTTCTTCATAACCAATGGAGATGTCCCTATTCGCTGGCATTTATTGGCAAACAGTCTATTCAGTCCCTCCTATTCCCCCTGTAGATATCAAATCAGTTTCGACTTAGAAAACTTCAGAAGATAATCCAGGTTTAGGAATACAGTTTTCAGTTTTAACTTGCAAAATATTTTGGCAACTCCTGGAAAGGCTGCCAACACTCAAAGGTTTATATTTCCCCAAATGTTATATGATGGAACATCATCATGAGAATTAGACGACTGGTCTCCATCCATGTCCAAATCTACAATCGACTTTTTATTTCTGTGAAGGTTGGCTATTTAGTTCATCGCTTTTTCTTCCGGTGTTTAACAGTTCGGGAAAATGGTTGACCTACCTATCGTCACAGCAAAAATAAAACTTTAATATAGATTTGGAAGAATAGAGTGTAACTCTCATGTTGATGGTCTCCTCCTGTCGAGTATTTGAGGAAATCTAAATCTTCCAGCGTTGGAAGCCTGCTCAAGAATTGTCAAAATACGTGTCAAACTAAAACTTAAAACTGTTTTCCCAAACCTGCATTATATTCTGAGGATTACTATTGCCAGTAACGAGTGTGTCCACTGAGAGGTAATTTTATAATCTGAAATTGATTTGACATATACGGTGAAGGGTGAGCGATTAGAGGGTTAGTTTGTCATCGCTAGCAAATGGAACATCTTCATTGACTACGAAAACCTAGTTGATATGTTTGTTACTTATGGGATAGTGCTCAAGATAAATCTGAAAAAGTTATATTCCTTTCAGCCTTCATCAATGACCAATTATTACGTATAAATTGAGGCAAATGAAGCGAAACGAAACTTTCCACATCATTCTAGATCTTAGAAAGGCATTTTTGCGAGAGCAACAAACATGCACTTATTGCCGTTGCAGGTGGTGAAAAGACATATATTGTACAGCTATTTTGTCCTTTGCTATCACTCTTCTTCTTTCTTTGCAATTTAAAAATGAGGAAATTTGAGATATAACACCACCACTTCTTTTAGAAACCGTGTTTTGGTTACGAGTAAATTATATCGCCGTAGGGGGACCAGAACTAGAACCGGAGTAGGATGTAATGGGTTACCGCTGATTCAGAAAGCATCATTTTAATATATTCGACGCTGACACCACTGTGTTGCATACTCTCTACTATGAACATTTATGAGGTACTTTGGTTCAACCATATACACAAGACAGCTTTCTGCTCATGTTTTGAAGCGCGTCAGAGCCTGATAAGTTTTTCTGTGCTGACTTTCAATGTGTTCTTCAGGTTCGGCAGTATATTCTGTATTATCATGAGTAGCCAAAATTCTAGCCAGCTGCTATGCATTTGATATTTATAAAACATATCTACGTAATTAATAAGAATACTCGAACATGTGTAAGTCATCTTGTAGAAGTCATGGCCGATGAATAAACAAGCTACTAAAAACAAACAATATTTGTAGAACTGCCTTTATTTTTATTGACAACTGTGATTCGCATAAGTTGATACATATCTAAATGTAATTCTTGCTTCCATTTTCGACTTACGTATATCCTACGATAATGTGTAGAACCGAACCTAGCCCTGAGGACATATTTCAGATACGTCCATATACTTCGAACTCTGACAAGATATAATAAGAAAAATACAACCAATCAGGATCTTGAATCTATATAACAGTTGTTTATAGCAACATATGCTAAAACAAACGACTAACTTATTCTTACACAAGAACAGTATTACCAGAAACTCAACGATCATAACACTTCATAAGCCTGATAATATATATGGCAATAGCATCAGCTTTTTTATGTAAGGTTGCTGGTGCTGTTGCAGGTAAAAAAAATAATTAGAACGAGTTTTTTTTTCTGTCCAATCTTTGGCTGTGTGATTGTTCCAGGAATTGAATCAATCTTGTAAGAATAGTACTCTCTTTGATATCCAATTGGAAATATTTTCTACGTGCCTTTGGTTTTCGTTGGGTTTAAGTGTTCTATTGGATACTAAGTTGACCATAATGTTGCAGTTTTCTCTATTAAACTCTCAATGTCCTCTTCTGAACTGTTAAAGGGTCTAATGAGGGGTAAAGGATTTCCATAGTTTTTTATACGCTTTGCGTTCTCAATTCTGAGGTGTTGCTCTTCAATAATTTTAGTGCCTTAGCCTCTTTTGTTTTCGTGCTTACACCTCAAGCTACAGCTGTGTACGCAGCATTTTTAATTTCTTGTATGAGGCTCCCCCACTCCTATATTTTGCAATTCGAACTTGGCAGACTTACTCAAGTTCTACTGCTTGTCTTCACTCTGAGTCGGTAAACTTGATAGTGAGGTCAACGAAATCATTTTCATATCGTGTTAAGCATTTTCCCCTCGTAAGC
>JAGDQP010014949.1:28923-43902 GCA_022664845.1 Lepisma saccharinum | reverse complement strand
AAAGATTTTAAACATATTCTATCCAAAAATGCATATTTGAAAATTCCCCAATAGGTGTGCAAGAGAATCCCCAAAGTAATTAAGGATTTTCAGAATTTCCCTGAAGTAAAGATAGGTCGTAAATGAGCTTTAATGGGACGCTTTTCCACCATGAAACTAATTCGTTTGCGCCAAGGTGAGTAGATTCAATATACGGAAAGGGTTTTCTAAACAAAATTGCACGGTTGCATAACAAGCAGGGGGTAGGAAATTGCAAATTTTATCGAAAGTTTTATTTATTTGTTATCAAAGAGATTGAATATCATTGTCCGATTGATTGACCTATGCCATCTCTAGTCACACTGCGTTTAATTCATGCTCATTTCGACGTACTTCTACTTCAAAAAGATTCTAAAAATCACCTACTTTCTTTGAGCACTAATCGCACAATTTTGGAATATGCATTTTCAAATTCAGCAGATTTAAAACCTTTGACAGTACCATGTTACATCATCTATAATGTTTGTAGTGTTAGAAATACGAAACTCTATTTTGGCTGACTGTAGCTCCAAAACTATACAGATTTTGAAAATTTGTCAAAGAAACTTTCGTCTTGTTTTGATGTGAGGAATCAGCTCCAGAAGTTTGTCGGTGTAGTTCATAAACACGCTGTATTTTTTGTCTTCTGTTGGCATATATACCGACACTGTCTTAATGATGCTCTTCAGTCTGACACACAAACAAAATCAACAAGGCTTTGAATTGTTGAGCTATGCATTGTTGATCTATGACACTTAGAAAAACCACTGGGATAATTTCAGACAAAATCTCTTGTGAAAGCCAAGTTAGCCTCTGCTTCTACAGGATATATCTTAAATGAAGGCCAAACTTCACAGATTAGCTCCTGACACCAAAGAAAGGGAAAAAGTTCATTTAAACAAGGAACCGATCCAGTTTTCTTTTTCAGATATAGGATTTCCAATTTGCAGTGTACAATCTACTACTCACAGTGGTAAAGGCAAACAATAAAATAAATCACAGCTTTATTCAATCCACTACTGGATTAGGCCTATCCTTGCAGGGAGCAGCTCCCACGCTGACCAGACGGGTTGGGAGAGGAGAGCCTAAGCTCTCGCTGTGATTGCCACTATCTTTTATTTACAGCAGCTCCCCAATTGCATCACGATGCTGGGTGAGTACCGTCCCAGACCCACACGCCTTAGAAAAAATCCTTGGCAGCGCCGGGAATCAAACCCGGGACCCCCTCAATCCGTAATCAAACGCGCTAACGACCAGGCCAACTGGGGTGGTCAAAGGCAAGCAATATTTGGATATAAATCATTGAATATGCATTAAATGAAAAATTTGATGTCAGGGGTAAATTTATATAAATATGGTGGATATTATAGGGAAATATCACGTTATTGGATTGACAGTGTTGCCAGCCATGTGTAAATTTTATCAGTTGGCTCTACGTGTGAGCTCCAAATGTGATATTTATTATCACTCACAGATACTAAGTATAGGACGAACTGATATAGGACTAATTAATAATAATTTATAGAATCCTTATATTATAGTGAACATATACATCCTAATAATGAAGGATGTGTATGATCAAAGATGTATAAGGATACATACAGTAGAACCGCGGTAATCCGGCCTCCGATGGTTCGACTCCTCGCATAATCCGACTATGACGGGGATATAGGAAATATGGAGGATTTCTGCACTTGTCCTTAAAGACACTACGTACATTGTTGAGTCAGTTAGGATGACACTTAACCAGTGCGTTCTCGTGTTTTACTTTACTACTATTTATTGTTAAAGCAGTGATTGTTGACAAGGTGAAGAGGTTTTTTTTTTAGTATTTTTCCTAATTTTTTTTTAACAAGTGGATTTCTTTGCACTTTACTGTGATATATTAAATATTTTTGCTGCTCTGATAATATCACTGTTAATGCGTTCTGAAAACCAAATATGACGGATTAACGAGGTTCTACTGAACATCTTTATATTGTAGTACGCGAGTAACTAGTGGGTAAATAAAAATAATGAAAAATCTCTAATTAAAGAACTTAGAATCATTACTTTCATAAACGAGCATAAACGTTCATAAACAGATTGTAATCTACAGTTTCAAACTCTTTAATTTCGTAAAATTACTAATATTTTTTTTTCAGGAGGAAGTAGAGCGCTTAAAATTAACGACAGATAAATATCAAATGATACCCTTTGCCTGCAGTCGATTAAACACAGTGTTGTTTTGTTATATATTCTGCCTTTTCCCCGTTAAAACATCTCTCACTCCAATTGACATACTCTATCACCTACCCTGTTATCATCTCGTTTCGCTCGTCAAAATCCCGGTTCATGTTTGTTGATTACTTATTATTAAATTGTGCTACTCTATAGAATGTGTATTCCCTGTAGCCGTCACTGAGTTAATGAAAGGGAGTGACTTTCCATCCTCTTCCGTCATCATCACCCACACTTTCAAAGTATTCACTCATCAGAGGTAGTGATTATATATCTCTACGCCTGCTGCAGATAATAATTTGATACATGATACTTTGAAAACAAGAACATTCAAGGAGTATGGGGGGTGAACACTGAACGTATAAGATCACGACTTATCAAAGCGAGAGGTGTTTAACTGTTGTTTACACTTTCTTAGAGACGAACATTATATACGTAGTGTAAAGTCAATTTCTTGCAAGCTGCTTCTCCAAGAGCTACTATCTTACAATTACTGAGTTAATGAGTTGTTCTTCCAAAGTACAATCGATCCATTATTCTAACGTGAGCACTTGAAAATTTTCCGTCAAACTTGTCTTGCTTGATACGAATATTAGTTGCTCGTTACATAAAGTTAAATGGAGAAAGAAACGATTATCAGATATTGTTTCTCACTTTATTTACTAATGAAACTAAAAATTCTTTAGCATGAATTGTGTTACAATTGAGGAGCACCGAAACGAAGGGATACAAGTCACACTGACGTATGAAAAATTTTGAGGTAATCTTTTATATGTAACTCAAAATATATGTTACACAAAATTGTCACATTTTTGTACATGGGCATAATAATAACAAAGGTTTCTTTGTACAAAATGTGATACTTTTGTGTAACATATATATTTGAGTTACATATAAAAGATTACCTCAAAATTTTTCATTCGTCAGTGTGACTTGTATCTCTTGGCTTCTGTATTTTACAATTACTGCATTTCTATTACATTACTCAAAACAACTATTTAGCATTCTAAAAGCAATGCTTCTTCAGGAGGTGTATGTTATGTACTCGATACCAACAATCATTCAAAAGATATGAACACATAACCTTAAAAAAAATAGAGAAAGATACAGAAAAGGTTCAGTTTCTGTTTGTTTTTTGTTGTGTTCTGTTGTTAGTTTTCTCTATCGACTGAGCTGGTGACTGTAACGTAAGTCCATCGCATGTCTAAGGAATGAAGTAACTCAGCAAACACTCTATCCCAAGAGTTAGAATGGAAAAGATTGTTTGCCTGTTTCTTAATTTAGGTCACCTAATTATTCATTCACCTTCTCAGAACAAAGAAAATTCTTGCAAACCTTAGTCAAGATACCAAGTACTTAACGGAAGTCTGCGACCTCAACCTCTGGATCAAGGAACTAGTTTCATTTTCTGATTTCTTCATGCTTCGTAAAATATATTATCCTAATGGTCAACATCCGATTGCTATCAATAAGAGAGGTACCGCTTGTCCTCTAGTTTGCTTTCCTATTATTGTAACCAATTAAATTAAACAATTGATTGCTAGAAGATTTCGGATCTTTCCTGACTAGAAATAGTCCACTCTTACAACGTTTGAGTGGGTTTTATAGAAAAAGTAATCAAAATTTGGCAGCTGACTGCATGCAAATTTCCAGCAACGTTTTTGACGTAAACTAGAGGTTTTCTCTTTCAAGTTCTTTGGCTACGCATAGGAACACACTGGAGAATATTTTTAACTAAATACAAAGAACAATAGAAAATAATTTTAGCAGAATAAGAAGGAATAAGTCAACTTGAATAAATCTAAACAATAATAAGTCAACCTGAATAATTGAATCGCCAGTTGGAAGATGAAAATGAACGCAAAATTGAAAGTCGTTTGTTAGTGCCAAAACTTTTTCAATAAATAGATTCACAGTGTCAGTTGGAAGAAATAAATTGTGAATTGCAAAAACAATATTTTACTTCAACCTGACGTTCTGCACGCTAAAACACGACTTTCGAAGGTTTAGGGTTTATTTCCTTCTTTCAACTGACGATTGAATTAATGTCAACCAAATTAAGTATAATCAATAATAAGTCAGCTTGAATAATTACCAAGTCAACCTGAATAAGTCTAAAAAGTAATAAATCATCCTGAATAAGTCTAAGTAGTAATAGGTCAACCTGAATAAATCTAAATTGTGATACGTCAACCTGAATAAACAGTAATGCCAACCTGAATACGTCCAAAGAATAATACGTCAACCTGAATAACTAATATCTGAACGTTAATAAGTTTAAAGTATAATAACTGTATTTGAATCGTTGAGAGATTTTCGAAGTACTAATTCTTTGAATACACTTCGAAACTGAAAGATTTTCATTACCAGCATTAGATCTAGCCAGTTGCCTGACTTCTTCCAAGATTTTTTTGTTTAATAATTAACCCAGTATAAAGCTAGTTCAGACTAGTTCTTGTAAATTGATCAGCTTCTTAGAAGGAAATTAATGAGTGGATGAGTAGGATCATAATAGTTGGCCTTAAAAGCAAAACGACTTAATCACAAACCTTTCAAAATATTTATTTTGATTCTGTCCAATATTCCGATATCCCATGGAATTAATATTTTTTCATGAATCAAAATGCACGAAAATGTTTTTCTTCTGAATAACAATAATCTTTATTGCTTGTGGGAACATCATTTCAATTCTCCAATCCTGCAGACAAGGCCATCATGTGCACAATGCAGACAAAATTCGTAATTTACTTTGCGTGACAATGAAAACCGACCGTAATCACCACGCCTACATACAGTACATCGAGAAACCATAGACTGTAAGGGTTCTTCCTACTCATATTAATTCAAATTTTCATGTGACCTAATTAACGAAACAATGCTTGTTCTTCCAACCAAACAAAAATATTGTTTCTCCCAAAACACGATATTTTCTAAATGAATCTCAAATTGTTTCCCAACATTTCATTATAACTGTCTAACTATAGCAGCAAATGGATTGTGTTTTTTTTTATTTCTTCTTGTACGCTATTTGTTTTCAAACTTTCTTCTGTTGAAGTTTCATTAATTATACAGTAGAGGCAATTATCTTCCTATTTACATGCAAACCAAAACCACATTATTATCTAGATGTGAATTGGCTGCAAGATGATATAGCATGTTCTAAGCTTTTCTTTAATTCACTGTATATTCTCTGCTACTGCATGCAGTTTATTGTGCCTTATGCAAAACAATAAAATAATGCTTATTTTCGTGCCATAAACAGTTATAGACCTATAAATATAAGTAATACAAAGTTCTAAAGTGGGTGACATGCATACTTAAGAGAGATTGGAAACTGAAATTTATATAACCTGCATTGTTTTGTAATCTTACCGTATAAAAAATAAAAATATTATGTTTTGCCTTGTACATGAAGTCACAAATCGATACTATAGAAAACATAATATAGCCTGGGTATATATAGCCAGGGTAATATAGCCATACATATTAAAAATGATTGAAAAGTGGGTTTTATATGACACACATAGGTTATAAACTAATATAAAATAAAATTTCATTGTGCTTTGTTATGTACAAAGGTGTAACAAACCAATGGTATAAAAAGCTACTGGATACATACTGAGAGAATTGAAAGCTTAATTTTATATAACATTCACAGTTTTATAACATTGCGAGATTAAAAATAAAAACATTATGCTTTGTCTTGTACAAGGGAATTACAAATCAATGCTAAGAAAAACTACTACATAATAGTAAAACTGATTGATACAGTTTTATATTACACACCTTATTTTATAACCTTAGTAGATAAAAATGAGAACATTATATATTGTGTTGTACAAAGGTGTTATAAACCAATGCTATAAAAACTACTACATACTACATTTTATATAAGGCATCTTGTTTTATAATCTTAACAGCTAAAAGTTTATCATTATTTATTTCGGGAAAGAAAACATACAGCCATGGGGGCACAAGATGTCGCCTGTACATATTTACATGCACAATACACAATATACAATAGGTAGATACAAATAATACCTGCATTAACAAAAGAAATAAATAAAATGAAAAAATACAAGTAATAAATACATCTAAAAAGAAAGAACAAATCAAATATATAAATTATTAATTTTAAACACAAAAGACCGAAAAAAATAAAAACAATAAAATCATTAACACATTAAAATCCATGCAAGATCTGTATATATTCAATATTCAAAACAATTTAGAAAAAAATATATAGCGTAAGAAATGGCATCTAAGATTATGATGTGAATTACTTAAAAACCTTAACTAATTGATTGAATACATCTTGAAAGAATTCTGGAAAACATTTATATATTGGTTGTATTTATTAACTTCCTCAGCACATCGATGTATAGGTAATAATTCAGAGTCTCTGGTCGCAAATGGAAGGTAATTCCTTATATTGTGTGGAGGACCTCTTAAATATAGTTTATTGAAAGTTAAAAAGTACCCATTCAAAGTTAAGAAAAGAAATTTTACATCATTAATTTTACAACGATCACATAACTTTAACATACCTAATTCATTTCTGATAATTTTCATTGAAGAGACTCTAAATTTATGCTTGAATTTCCATTTCAGCCAAGACAAAACATCGTTTTGTATACATTCAACCTTGTCGTTTATATATTTCCTGTTGTAATCCCAAATTATGGTTGCATATTCAAGGTTAGACATTACAATATCATAATATAAAATTTTGCACGTAACAATATTTCTGAAATTCCTACAAATCCACTTCAACAGACCCAACATTTTTTCTTGCTTTATATGTTATTGTTTCTATATGATTAATTAGATAGGGTTTACTATCAAGAATTATACCCAAGTCATTTATCGTAGGTCTCATCTCAATCAGGTGCTGGCCCAGTTTATAATAATAGAAAG
This sequence comes from Lepisma saccharinum, assembly GCA_022664845.1. Lineage (NCBI taxonomy): Eukaryota > Metazoa > Arthropoda > Insecta > Zygentoma > Lepismatidae > Lepisma > Lepisma saccharinum. The sequence goes on along the minus strand of JAGDQP010014949.1, from coordinate 36,747 downwards.
CAGAATTTGTTTTCTTTGTAAAGGAAATATCAATTGATTTATCTAAATTGATTGGAAGCATATTTTTATTGACTTCTTTTTGTAATAGGAGGTGGCCATTATATTCACTTATGGATTTAAAGAGCTTCACATCATCAGCATATAGTAATATGTCGCAATCTACATCAAAAGTTAAGTCATTGATAAAAATAATAAAAGATAGAGGTCCCAAATTTGAGCCCTGAGGAATTCCTGAGACACCATTATACTCAGATGACAAACAACCGTTATATCTAACAATGAACTTTCTATCTTTTCAAGTATCACCTTATCCATTGTACATAAGTGTCTGAGAAATCATAAAAAAACAATTTTCTTAGCAAATATTTCATGAGAAACCTTATCAAAAGCTTTTTTAAAATCCAAAGTTATTAAGTTAACCTGACTTTTTTTAGGAATAGGTCCTATCATCGTTAGGGACTGAACCAGATTTGAGAACCAGTCATTGAAAAAATTTCACGAAGTAGTATTAGAAGTATTTAAACATTACTTCCGATAAATTTATAAAATTTGTTGTGAGAAATTAGGTTCAATCAGTATAACATCAGTCATCCATGTAATAAAGAAGTATAAAAAAGATAAGAGGTCATAAAAGTTGAATCAGCCAGTGTTGCAAAGTAGCACGTAATAAAAATATTCCATAATATGCTTAAACATCATATTTCACATGGATATTGCATAAATTCTATAAAAAAAAATGTTCAATAAAAGAGATACAGGGTAAATGTTACATGCTAAATTTATAACAGTATATCGTTAAAGATAAAAACTGGTTAAACCTAAAAGATTAGAATGAATATAAACTATATAACAAGTATAGTAGGTATTTAGGAAGAGAATATGGAACGTCACATAGCTAAAATATGTAAAATATACAGGGTGGTCAAAAAGTGTGGAAACACCCTAATATTTGTTAAACGCTGAAAAATAGAACCAAAGTAATAGTGTAGGTGGAGACTAGGGATGGGGGCAAATGTTTCAGGACACATTAGAATGACATCCGCCATCTTGAAATCCGCCATCTTGAATCTGACGAAATAATCTTAAATGGAAACCATAGCATGTGATATATCATTTTAATAGCAAAGTTTCGTAGAAATTGAATGGTGTTGTTATTTGTGCTCTAACGCTAACCGTTACGAAGTTATGACTGTTGTTGGCTTATTTACCCTACCAAAGAGCTTCGTCATATGCCAAGGACCATGCACTGTTACAGGACGTGTTCAATGTGTGCACCATGCCGGTCGATTGTCAGCTGCATTCGCAGCTCCCACTCACGCAAAACCTTGCGCAAAGTGTCGGCTGTAATGTTGGAGCATGCGTCCACAATTCCTTCTTTCAGGTGATCAACATCCCTAATTTTCACAGCATACACAACAGACTTCACATAACCCCACAGGTAGTAGTCCAGCGGAGTTAAGTCAGGAGAACGGGGTGGCCATTCCACAGCACCTCGCCGACCAATCCACGCATTAAGAAACTTCTGATCCAGGTACACACGGACACAGGTGCCGTAATGGGGTGGGGCGCCATCGTGCTGGTAAAACGTAGGAAATGACCCATCCTCCAACAGCAGTGATGGCAAGATGTCGTGTTCTAACATGCGACGATATTCTAACGCTATTAGTGTCCCGTCGATGAAGAATGGGCCCACAACGCGAGTGCCCCACACGCCACACCACACCATCACCTTGCCGGTAATACCTGCGGATGCATCACACCAATGCGGATTACTATCCGACCAGTACCGCACGTTCTGTTTGTTAACCTCACCCGACACGTAAAAGTATGCCTCATCGGAAAACATCGGTTAAAATCGTCTGCAATAACCCTGGTGCTTCGTTCCCCAGAGATCAGCACAATCTCAATGCGCTCTGCAAGCGTCAACGCCATCTTTTGCTAGTACGTCACCTGCAACGATACGAGGAAACAAACAGTCATAACTTCGTAACGGTTAGCGTTAGAGCAAAAATAACACCATTCAATTTCTACGAAAATTTGCTATTAAAATGATATATCACACGCTATGGTTCCCATGTAAGATTATTTCGTCAGATTCAAGATGGCGGATTTCAAGATGGCGGACGTCATTCTAATGTGTCCTGAAACATTTGCCCCCATCCCTAGTTCCCACCTACACTGTTAGTTTGGTTCTAGTTTTCAGCGTTTAACAAATATTAGGGTGTTTCCACACTTTCTGACCACCCTAATGCAGCTATATTTTTGACATTCAGTAATAATACAAATAATGTATATAACTTTGAAAATTGCAAATAAAGAACAAGACAAGGAAAACACAATAATTAACCAACATTCCAAAATTTCAAGTTTATTTTATTTGTAAAATTTAATGCCTATCCGTTTATAAAGATTAAGAATTACTCACTTGTAATTTCAGTAATTTATTTATATTCCCATATTAGGAAACTTTGTAGCAAAGACATCATGTTGGATTGATAAAACATTTCTTCAATTAAAAATGTTATTTTGAAAGGGTACAGGTTAAAAAAAAAAGATTCATCAATATTTTACGAAGTTTTCGCGAGATGAATTTCGAACATTTATTCCTGTAAAGAGATTCTTGCTAATGTTGTATTCTATTTAAGTGTTTATTCTGCAGGGAACTATTTGTTTCTTCTAATGATAAATTAATCTTAAAGTTCCGCTGAATAACAACAGATGGTGTCAAGTTCGCAATTTTGCTGAAAAAGTCAGTGAGCCTCTTTCTTTCACTGCTCCCTTCATTTGTTTTCACATTTTTCTATTTAATTAATTCTGTATTCCAATAAAGTACTTCCGTTTCATTATTTTATATCTTTTAGATGTATATGATTCCTTTCATATAAAATACCGGGATTAAATGCGTTCAATTTTGATATATATCTTTTATAGAAGTGTTTGTTTTTAATATTTCATGTTATGACGATTCTGTTAAACACGAGACAACATTGCTAAAGATAATGCTACCAATTTATATAATTAATATAATCTTAAGGAAGATTAATCCCCGGAAGGAATTTAATATATGCAAAATATATGACAAAGCAAAACTTTGGTACGAATTTTTTTAAAAAATCGCGAATGTTGTTCACACACAATTAAAGACAACTTGTATGAAACAAGTTAACTTCTCAGTTATTACAAAAACGTACAACGTGTAATGGAATACGTGCTAATAGTAGAATGTCTGAGTATTTAAACCAAGACCCGATATTTTAATTCATCATACTAATAACAAGAATCTATTGCAAAGTACTTTCGAAATGTTAGTTTGTGGACTTTGATAGGATAAAGATTTAATATAATGGATAAGTTCTAGATAAAAAAAAATCATGTTTTATTGGACACCCTATATATCTATAAAAATTTAAGTACTATTTTAAATAGTATTGAAGTATTACTTGCAGAATAATTTGAATTAAAGACGTTACATCATTCTAATAACCTACCAATCAATGAAATGCGTGACGTGGTAGAAATGAATGGGTGATAATTTGTCTGAGGGATTGAACTAACGCAGATAGAAGAACTGAGTTACATGAACTTCTGGTACAAATAGAGGCTCTGTCACTTACCTATTTGCTTGAAAATATATGTGAGAGAAACGATCATAGTAGCATATTTTTTATTTATTTTAATCATACATTTAAGACTACGTTACTTCATCCACAATAATAACATTTGAAACATACTATTTCCATATTAATTTAGATTGCAATATAGGCTATATGATATGATAGTAATCCTACTTAACTGCCACCTATCGTTCACATATATACACTCACTCATGTACAGTTCTTATAAATTCACCGTTAATTATTTTTGTATGATAAGTTTCTTTGGAACTTTATTAGATATCTTCAAAAGTATTTGCAATATGTATCTACAATGTTGGTATGTAGAGATATCTCAATACTTGTATATGGATCTATACTATTATTTGCACAGTTACCATATAATCATTTCGTACCTAATTGCGTTACACGCAAGTTACTACAAATGCAAACGGTGAATTTAATTTAAAACAATGTAAAAAGAAGTAATGTCTTAATTTGATCCTTCATTTACTGCCTATATACACATAATTGTATGATCGTATTTAATGATGAAGAAATTAATAAATGAAACTTGCTGTAAAAGGTACTACTTCTTTCAATATACTTTATGTCTTTCCCATAAAGTTTGTGTGCCTATCAACCATTACATTACATTCTCCATTACTTTGTACGCAAGTCACACAAGGAGCTCAATTACCCGCGATGTCCTTTGTGGCAGATCAAATTACATAGACCTTTGTTGTTTGCAAGACAAAAACTTTCACGAGATACTCAAAGGCTCATCCGAGTAAATGCGATAACGTTAAAGTAACAATTCCCCAATGCAAGTGGTAGAGATATGGTGATATTCTGTCATGGTCATTATTCCATTGGAGGAGATATAATTTCTGTTTATTTGAAGTTTTGGAGTACTAATTGGCATCAAACACGAGAGAAGCTAAAGAAAAAGTCACTAGGTATTTTACTGTGGCAGAACACATCACAGGAAACCATGTTGTCTTCAGAGGAAATTCAAGAGATCCGTGACCCACTGTGGTATGCTTTACTGTGCCAAACATATAACTTTTCAGTGGCTATTTTTACAATATTGTTAATTTCTTTCATAGCATTACGGTTCCTTTCGAATGTTATTTTAGAAACCTGTTAACTCAACTTAATACATGGCTTTGAGCTAATTGATGCTAAAACAAAGTACTAAATATATTTTATCGACTTTTCAAACCACTAAAACGCATATAGTGTGGCAATGAAAGTACATATTTATCACAATGGAACGTTTGAGGTAACACCCTGACTGAGGTTTTGTTCACTCACAGCAGGAAAATGGTACCTGGGATGGTACCTTAAACTCACACTCTTCTCGCATCATTTCCCCTACAGCTTTGAAGACGATTTTTAATAATTAGCATATTTCTTCAAATTTTTTACTACTTATATTTTTCATACAATCCTGATGATAGTTTCATCAACGTATGAACCGACTTCGTCAGAGACGTTGTAATTATATCTTCGGTTATTCAAGTTTTTTTCTTTGATCTCTTCTACTGTTGTTTTCCAATATGATACAATTCATTATGAAACGTTTTAATGATCCGGCTGTTCACGTTTTCGTCTTTACCAATATGATATAATTTATTAAGAGACGTGTTAATTATCTTTCCTGTTGTTTACGTTTTCTTCTTAGATATTTTTGATTGTTCTTTTTCAGTATGATATAATTTATTACCCTCTATTCGGTTAAAGTTTTCATGTATAGAAACTCTCAGTTACACGACCCTTACGGATTTGCTCGGGAATATTAGGTTAGGTAAATGGTGCATTTATAAGCGGCTTATAAAAAGTAAACTGACCTACATTTAACCTATCCTAACCTTCTCGATTCAGTACCAAACAGGTAAAGTAAACTTAACTTGACATTACCAAAGTTAACCTTAGCTGTGGTCATATAACGCTAAAAACACGAATAGTCACTATAGTTTTCAATAGTAATCAAGGAAGATTTGTTTAGTACGATCCGTTGATAACACGAAAGAATTGAGTTTAAAAAAAACACACTTTTGGTATATATCAAAGTATGTATTCAAAATATGTGACGATGCTGACAGTGAAAACTAAATTTATGTAATTGATTTCATTGTTATGATGAGCTGATAATTGCACAACGAGCAATAATTTGAAAAACTTTAATTACTTTTCAGTGCTCCGTGAGGCAGGAAATCACTGATATATTCCTCATTATATACTTGTTTCATGTACACTGTATTCATTCTTGACAAGATTTGTACATACTTCATAACCACGTTAGATCTTGCACCTAAGATCTTCCGGAATATTGTTGTCATTAAGAAAAGTTATCAGGTGTTCCATTGTCATTTTTAAGTAAAGACGATTAACTTCACAGTAAGGCTTCGCCTTTTGATAACCATCACAATAAAAAATGGCAGATAAGAAAGTTGGCAAGAATCCATGATGCACTGTGAACCACTCTGTAAGAATAAGAAATCGTTCGTTCAATTTTGAGAAATAAATTGCATTTCTAAATCATGAGAATTCCATTTCAAAGGATGACATTATCAGTTCAATTCGAGAGTTTCGTTACAAAACACCCTCTTCGATTGAAATTTATTACTTTTTTAATAAAATATACTTTTCCAACGAAATACTAGTGAAATACTTTTTTGATTTAGTATGTAGGGACACAGGAAAAAGTTACTGAGAATAATGTCCTCTGGCGTACCATTAAATATCACTAATAAAGTTTTCCTAATCACTTAAGAATTAGCGTAAAGTGGGATTACGAATACACGAACGATTGTTTCTTTCATATTAACAATAAGATGACCGATAGGACAGAGAATAAACTCATAATCTGGAAGTCCTGAGAAATAGGTAAGTTGAAGAAAGAAACAGGGTAAATGAATACACATTTACCAATTTTAAAACCTCTTGAACCTTTGAGCCCGAAAACAATGTGTTATATTTCACAATTATTGGAGAAAGAATACAGACACGTCTCCGTGATGAGGTCGAATCTACGTACTTTGGAAACATTATATTCTGAAAAATCTATTACCGTTTAGGTTGACATTTATTGTAAGACTGGTGAATTAATAGGTAATAATAATAGGGACATTTTCGGTTTCAAAATCGTGAAGAACTTTAGAATTGAGAACTCTACTTAAGATTTTCGAGTTCGAAATTCTGTTGTATTTTAAATAACAAGATATTGGGATAATGTATTGCCATGATAATCCTATAAATATTAGATATTTTGTTCCTTTACATTCCTGAAATATTAGTGAAAAACACACCACCTGCTTTGATAAGTACATTTAGAACATTTTAATGAATCCTTAGTTTGAAACAAAACGTTGGTCAGATATATTATAATGATAATCGAGCACTAACACTTTTGAAGGAATTTTGTTTCTTTACATTAGTGACAACTTATTGAAAACAAGTTACCTAATTTGAGAACTGAATTTAGTTCAGTTTTCTTAGTCCTTTTGTTGAAACGAAGAAAGGTTGCTGCACTGTAGGGGTAAAACGGACTGCTGTAAATAGAAACAAAGAAATGCTTTGTGCTGAAATTTTCGTTTGCATAATAAAAACATAAAGGATTTGCAACTTTAATATTACATAAACTAACAACCTAACACGTCCTCCAAAACAAAATAAACTTACTAAAATTCTTTAAACTTCTTTCTCTAAGTGTGTTTCTAAGTACTTATCTTCTTTTTGCTTCTATCTAAAGATCACTTTCTGCTACTTTTGATTCATCGAGTCTCATACGTTATTTATCACCTAGTATACACGCGGCAGGCTTTCTTAATGCATCCTTACTTACCGGAGATAACAACGAAAAAGCCTTCTCCATCTACATCCTCCTTCTCAACCTTCATCCTTTCCTGTATCTCTTACACTTCTTAAACAATGTTTGTAGACGAAGGCAATCAAGGAAGCAAACCATAAACTTTGTACCCAACAGTTGAGTTTCTTTCTTTTCTTTTCTCCCGATCTCTCTCTTTCTCTAACTTTCTTTCTCTTCCATCCTTGTTATAAGTTTCTAAGAAGGAAAGTCGCCTTTCTCCAAGAGTAAAAAATCTTCTAATAGCTAACAAGAAGAGAGATATATCCATACTTCATCTCATCTCAAGATGGGCGGATGACGAAGTCTTCCCGATAATGGAATAGGACGGGACAACCACCACAACCCTCCGACCCTACT